>ONZH01010314.1:0-55175 GCA_900303285.1 Rhinella marina
CTCACCTCTTGGGCCTCCACATAATTTAAGAGGTCTCACCTCTTGGGCCTCCACATAATTTTTAAGAGGTCTCACCTCTTGGGCCTCCACAAAATGTTTAAGAGGTCTCACCTCTTGGGCCTCCACATAATTTTAAGAGGTCTCACCTCTTGGGCCTCCACATAATTTTTAAGAGGTCTCACCTCTTGGGCCTCCACAAAATGTTTAAGAGGTCTCACCTCTTGGGCCTCCACATAATTTTTAAAGGGTCTCACCTCTTGGCCTCCACATAATTTTTAAGAGTCTCACCTCTTGGGCCTCCACAAAATCTTTAACAAGGTCTCACCTCTTGGGCCTCCACATAATTTTTAATCTCACGTCTCACCTCTTGGGCCTCCACAAAATCTTTAACAGGTCTCACCTCTTGGGCCTCCACACAAATTTTTAAGAGGTCTCACCTCTTGGGCCTCCACAAAAATCTTTAAGAGTCTCACCTCTTGGGCCTCCACATAAATTTTTAAGAGGTCTCACCTCTTGGGCCTCCACAAAATCTTTAACAGGTCTCACCTCTTGGGCCTCCACATAATTTTTAAGAGGTCTCACCTCTTGGGCCTCCACAAAATTTTTAAGAGGTCTCACCTCTTGGGCCTCCACATAATTTTTAACGAGGTCTCACCTCTTGGGCCTCCACATAAATTTTTAAGAGGTCTCACCTCTTGGGCCTCCACAAAATGTTTAAGAGGTCTCACCTCTTGGGCCTCCACAAAATTTTAAGAGGTCTCACCTCTTGGGCCTCCACATAATTTTTAAGAGGTCTCACCTCTTGGGCCTCCACATAATTTTTAAGAGGTGTCACCTCTTGGGCCGCCACAAAAATTTTCCATGAGCCTCTGGCCAGCCCACGGCCTCTTCCTTCCTTTTGCGGTCCTACGCATCCCTCAACATCCCCACTGCTTTACCTGCTAGACATGACACTGGGCCAGGTCGGGTCACTGATATCTCTAGCGCCAACAATTTGGGCATTTTAAGGCTTCTGCATGTGTTTGAGTTGTTTTTACATTTTAAAGAAGACATGTCTGACCACATCTCACACACACACACATGACAATTAGGGGTGGGGTCTATTTGCTTTCCCCCTTGCCTATGCCATCTGTGGTTGTCATAGGCAACGTGATTTAAGGGGTGCAGAATTTCATCTTTTTTTTTGTCTAGTTTGGCTTGGGGTCCATGGCAATGTAGAGGAAAGAAGGTTTCCTTGTATGGTCTCACTTTACAGAGAGGTTAGATTGTGTTTGGAGTGTATTGTTGAGAGGCTGTGATAGTGGCGTAATAGTGCGACTTGGGCGCGTTATATGCACCCAGACATGCTTCCCCTGCTGTCCCAGTTGCATTCCAGCAGTGTTGGCATCCTTTTCTGAGGTTCCAGGGTGGACTTGGTGACCTCCAAGTGGTCGAATTGAGATTTCCAAGTGGCGAGCATTTTTTCCCCATAGACTTTAATGGGATTCGATATCCGGTCGAATAGTCGAATTTCGCAGTCTATTCGAATCGAATTTCGAACTTTCGAATATTTCACTACTCGCTCATCTCTATTGATGACCTATCCTGAGGACTGGTCCTCAATTTCAGAATATAAAAAAAAAAACTTTAATGCTTTCTGTGGATTAAATAATGGTCTAATCAAATTATGAAAACAATATGGATTGTTGGTATCAAAAAGTTTTAATTCTGGTCCAAATGATGATCATTGTCTTTCATGTACGGTACATCTTTCAGCACATAAACTGGACTTTCTCAGAAAAAAAGTGTTTTAAAAAAATGAACTCGTTTTTATTATCCCCTTTGATATATTATGTAGCTTTAACACAAAAATATGATATTCTAATTACACACTTTATGCAACAGGACTCGATGTGAAACCATTTCACAGTTTCATATCTGCTTAACTTACAGATAGATAAATACACAATTTTAAGTAGAGCTTAAAATGTCAGATATATGACATTCAACTTTCAGATCAATTTATCTTCAGTTTTCTTTTTTGAAGATTTTTTTTTATTTAAAAAGAGGTACTTGTGTGAAGCTGACCATTAGAAATCTTCCTGAGTCATGAAAGACACAAAGAAAAAAAAACTCTGCCTAAAAAAACAAATTACTGTTAATAATTTGGTCCTTTTCTAAATGGATCTCTTCCAACAAATGCGCTAAAACAAACAGATGGGTCACAAATTCCTGGAGATCCTTGTGTTCCGGGAGGTCCACGTTCTCCATCTCGGCCAGGGGGTCCTGGTAATCCAGGTCGACCTTCTTTGCTCATTCCTGGTGGTCCCCTAGGTCCTAAATTAGTGAACATAGTGAGATTTCAGGAAAAAAGTAAACATCTAAGTACACCTTCACTTATGGTAAAGTATGGAGATTAGACTAATTGGGTTCAACCCTAATTTTTACAAAAATCAAAATGGATCTGTATCCAAAATTTGGTGATTCGATTGAGGCAAATTTTGGTGAGACAGCAAGAGAAAAAAAAATAAGAAGACATGTTTAAAATATGAGAGACAAGAGAAAAAATATGAGTTATTTCAATTCGGACCCCAATGGCACCATCCGAACTCTCGGCCACATTGAACCAGAACGTTGAGCAATTCTCTCATATCTTGTGGAGATCCCTTTAGTTCTGGTCATAGAATTCTACAAAGAAACATCAGACAAGCAGGGTTGTTGATCTTTATTTGACCACTTAGTCAAAACAAAGCAACCCATTATGCTGGGGAATCCAAGGTACATACATTGGGATTTTACGCAATTTTTCAGTGGAGAGTTTTAGATTTTGGACAGAAGATAAAGCAGATCCCCCCTTAAATTATCTTGGTTATGAAAACAAATTAAATCTACAATACCTGGAATTCCAGGAGGTCCTTGTATTCCTGGCTCTGCATCTCCCTTATTTCCTTTTAATCCAGGTTTTCCAGGCAACCCTGTAGGTATCACCATTTTTATTTATTAATGGCATCCCTTGTGTGTATAGTTAACCCTAACATAGAGAAACTTTCCATCAAGACATCCACTTTTCTAAAACGGCCCCACACCTAGCAATTATCTGCTCAGTGTCAACCTACTTAAATACATCTTATTTGGGCCATTATTTGAACTGCATTTAAAATTGCCAATATAATTTTTTTTAAACAAATTGATGGCATGCAGTCATATCCATTCAATCACAAAAGCAAAACAGATATCAGAAACTTTAGCTTAAAAATGAGCAATGTGCTTTAAAGGAGTTTTTAATGGACTAAATTCACTAATTTTTCAAGTTGATTGTATACTTTTGGACACTGTCTTTGGACTTATTAGCCTGCAATACAAAAATGTATTTCCACTGTCTTGTAGTTCAGTGGTGGTGTTTTGCTGACATCAAGCAACTAAAAAGGTTTTCTGTGACTTTAATATTGATAGCCTATCCTCATGGTAGGTCATCAATATCTGATTGGTGGGGTCTGACTGTAAGCTCCCCCAACCATCAGTTGTCTGAACAGGCTATGGCACACCAGTCAGTGCTATGGCCTCTACCTAGGTTAGTGTTGTCACGGTCATTTGTCAAATGACTATTTGCAGCTCAGTTTTGACAGCAATACCAAAGCAATACTTGATAGCAATTACATAGTTACATAGTTACATAGTTAATACGGTTGAAAAAAGACACATGTCCATCAAGTTCAACCAAGGGTGGGGGTAGGAGTGATGAAGGAGAGGGGGACGGGTAACCTTAAGACATGACTCTACATTTTTTAATATGTGGTGACCTTCTTTTTCTCTAAGAATTTATCTAAGCCTGTTTTGAAGCCCTCAGCTGTCTTTGCTGTGACCAGCTCCTGCGGTAGACTGTTCCACAGATTCACAGTTCTTATAGTAAAGAAGGCTTGTCGCCCCTGGAGTCTGAACCTTTGCTTCTCCAGGCGGAGGCAGTGCCCCCTTGTCTTTTGAGGGGATTTTACCTGGAACAGTTTTTCACCATATTTTTTGTATGGGCCATTTACATACTTATACAGGTTGATCATGTCCCCCCTTATACGTCTCTTCTCAAGACTAAACAAGTTTAACTCCTTCAATCTTTCTTCATAGCTAAGATGCTCTATGCCCCTTATCAGTTTAGTTGCCCGTCTCTGCACCCTTTCCAGCTCCAGGACATCCTTTCTATAAACCGGAGCCCAGAACTGAACAGCATATTCAAGATGAGGCCACACTAATGCTTTATACAGTGGTAATATGACATCCCTGTCCCGCAAGTCCATGCCTCTTTTAATACATGACAATATTCTGCTGGCCTTAGAAGCAGCCGATTGACATTGCATGCTATTCTGCAGTCTATGGTCTACAAGGACACCCAGATCCTTCTCTACAAGTGCTGAAGGTGTATAAAGTCAGACCCCCAACAATCAGATATCGATGTTCTATCCTGAAGATAGGCCTTTAATATTAACCCCTTGAGTCCAGTGCTGTACAAATATGGAGGAAGAGAGGATTTAAATATGGTGCCTGCTCATGAGTGCAGAGAGTGCCATAGCTGCCAGGTCTCTGCTGTTTAAAACAGCAGAGGCCCAGGGTCTAATGTCTGTGACTGGTGATTGCAGACATTTAACTCTTTAGATGCTGTGGTCAAATATAACCATGACACCTAAATGCTGAAAACTCAGAAGTGATGTGTTTCCAGGCCAGGAATGGCTCCCTTATTCAGCAATTAGGGGAGCCGTTCCTTCACGTTGATACACTGGGTCTTTCTGAAGAGACCCAATGTATCATAGCTGCAGTTCAGGAAGCCTGCAGGTGTCAGGGCTCCATAGTATAACAGCAAACCTGTTTTACAATGCATTGCTACTAAACTAATATGGAAGATATCTGTAGATCTAATATTCGAGCCTCCTAGAGAAGTTAGAAAATAAAGCAAAAAAAAAAAAAGGTACAAAAAATATAAATTAAAATATAAAAAATATAAAAATAAACAAGAAAAAACTTTAAAAATATAGGCATTACCATGTCCCAAAATGCCTGAACTATTAAAATATTAAAATATAAAAATTGTCTCATAGTTTCACTTTACCAAAAAACTAACAAATGTGATAAAATAAAATCACACAAATCCAAAATGGTATCTATAAAAACTACAGATTGTCCCACAAAAAATGAGCTGCTACACAGGTCGGTAAACATAACTATAAAAAAAAGTTATGGTCAAAATATGGCGATGAAAAAAAATATTTTCAACGTTTTTTTTCTTCAGTATTAAAATACAAGAATCTAGAATTAAGGTAAAAGGTCATTTTTACCACATAGGGAGTGCTATAAAGACAAAACTCATAAAACTGTAGCAAAACTGTTTTTGTTTTTCAATTCCATCCCGTTTGGAATTTTTTTCCAACTTTCCTCTACATCATATGCTATATTAAGTGGTGCCATTAGAAAGTACAATTTGTTCCACAAACGACAAGCCCGCATATGGCTATGTGATTGGAAAATTCAAGTATAAAGCAAAGACCTCATAAAACTCAACTTTTATTATAGTATACCAGTAAAATGACCACAGCTGGTCAGAAAATTACCAAATAAGAAGCTGACAACACCCGTCACCAATAGGGATATATTGGGGAAAGCAGATACTGGCCCTAATAGGACCCTCTTGTACCCTGTGCCCAGGGGATCACCTTGATGGTAGGAGACCCCTGTCCTCGTACCTTGTCTGCTTATCCCTAGATGTCCCTATACCAAAATATCTATAATCAAGCAGGTGAAACACAATGATAGCACAATCGCTTAAATATCACATTTATATCCAAGACAGATGAATGGAAAAATAGTAGCTCAATAGCATAGATATCACATTAGAATCCTTAGATGTCACACTTGTATCCCGACGCGTTTCCCCTTATTCAACAGGTTCATCAGGGGATATAAATCATGAGAGCCATCCAGCATGTCTCACAATACTCAATAAATCAGACAATAAATGTATTTTTGATAGTCAAAAATCAGCCATAAAGAAGATTTGCATAGGGGGCAGACAATACATACAGGATAATAAGGTTGATATCAGATTAGGCAATTTATATAGGCAGTACAAAAATGATAAGGGCGATACATAGGTCAGCCTGAAGGTTAACGCAAACCTACATACACAGCCCTATAAGGGTAAATACTTCAAGATGATATATATACAGGGCGTATGGTAAAGGCAGATGCATTGCCAAGCACAAAGCCCTGTACTGTAATAAAGTTACAAAACATGTTCAGTGCCTATGAAAAGGATATTTGCCCAGATATCAGCCGGTCAAAACAACCACTTACGTGCCCCTCATTTGGATATGGCCTCCTGTTTAAGGTGGTGATGATGTCAGCCAACTTACTTGCTATACAGACAAACCTTAAATACCTGTTGATAGGAAGCTGCATGATGAAAAAAAAACGCGCCCGGCAGAGATCATCCGGTCACGTGACAGGAAGCCGATGCATTCCAACGTGCGTTCCATTGACAGGAAGTGACGCAGGATGCGTTCCACATGCGTTCCAATGACAGGAAGTAACATAGGATGCGTTATACCTGCATTCCAGCAACCAAGAAAAGGTGGTATTCATCATTTCAAGCGCCACAAAAGTTGTTAATATGAAACAAAGTAATCCAAAACCAGCCAAAATTTGTAAGCTCTATTCCTATAAACAAATGGCTGTAGTTATTGGAGAGATTTAATACCAACACATTATAGGGGGGGGGTTACTCAGAAATGAACATAGATCATCATAATAGTGCTTCCCAACATGCATCAAGATTAGTCTATATTAAAGGATAAAATTTGATAAATAAAACTCAATACAATATTTCTTTGAGTACAGATATTAATATATTGATGCTTCCCGCATCGATAATTTAACTGGGTTCCTGCGAAGCACAAGCTAACATTGACAGGGAAATCCTGTCTAAATAAATAAGTGTAGGTTAATCGTTCATTTAGCCCTTGGGGAGATTGGGACCGAAACCGATAAATCCATTCGGATTCTTTTTGCAGAATACGACAATCCCAATCCCCCCTCCTGGCTGACATGGGAATCAATTCTAATACTGAGAAAGTTAGGGCCCGAGGGTCACCACTGTGGAATTCATGGTCGGCCACTGGTGTATGATTTTTCTTCTTAATGTCATTGATATGTTCACGGACCCGTCGTCTCAGTTCCCTAAACGTTTTACCTACGTAATCTTTTGGGCAGCTACATTGACATAAATAAACAACCCCATGGCTTTTGCAGTTGATGAAATCTCTTATCTCATAAGTATGGCCAGTAGCCGAGCATGTATTAATCTTCTTATTTTTAATGAAGGGACATGCTCGACAGGATCCACATTTGAAGATCCCTATTGGTTTACGATCGAGCCAAGTGCCTTGAGGTGTTGGGCGTGTATAATGACTATGAATGAGTCTGTCTCTCAGACTCCTTCTGTATGTAAGGCTTGGATACGGTGTTAAAGCATCATGTAGGTCAGGGTCTGGTGGAATCTCTTCTGGAGGTTCCTTGATTCAGCATGGAAGTTCTCCGAGTCGGAACAGTTTCTTCGAACCCGAAGATATTGTCCCTTAGAGTTCCCCTTTTTTTGTGCTATCGGGTGATGACTCTCCCAGCATAGCAGGCTATTTCTAGCCGTTGCTTTTCTAAAGACAGTGGTGGCAAATTTATCAATCTCCTTTGTAATTCGCACATCCAGAAATGTCAGCGTATCCGGATGAATTTCAAAGGTGAATGACAATCCAATATTATTGTCATTAAGTACAGATATAAACCTGTTGAATTCCACAGAGGTACCATTGCAAAGGAGAAAGACATCATCTATAAATCTAGTCCAAAATACTATTTTATCCTTCCACCATCTGTCCTCGTCCACAAAAACCAGGGTGTCCTCCCACCAGCCCAGTAAGAGATTCGCATACGAGGGAGCACAAGGGCTCCCCATTGCGGTCCCCCTGAGCTGGTGGAAGAACTTAGAATCAAATAAAAAATAATTATGTGTCAGAGTGAACTCCAATAGTGCCAACACTAAGTCATTATGCGTCTTAAATTGCAACCCTATAGTCTTAAGAAAATATGCAACTGCTATTATTCCGTGAGAGTGAGGTATTGAGCAGTATAGCGATTCAACATCGATACTCACTAATAAGCAGGCTGGATCGAAAGAAATGTTGTCTATTTTACGTAGAAAATCCATCGTGTCACGTGTAAATGACGGTAACGTAAACACAAACTGTCTGAGGATTTTATCAAGATAAATTCCGCAGTTCTGTGTCACCGAGTTCACCCCAGAAACTATGGGACGTCCTTTTATTGGTGACAGTCCCTTATGGACTTTAGGAAGCCCCTAGAAAGTGGCTATCTGGAGCGAACTCAGTAAGATGAACTGATATTCAGCCTTCCCAAGGACTCCTTTGGCAAGGCCACCATCCAATAGAGTTTTAAGTAATGAAAGAAAGAGATCCGTTGGGTCACCTTCCAAAATCTTATAGCAATTCGAGTCCGATACCAGATCATAACACATCTGTCGATATTGCTGATGGTCTAATACTACGAGGTTTCCACCTTTATCGGATGATTTAATAATTATAGATTGATCTCCCTCCAGATTTTTAAGGACCTTCCTCTCACACGAAGACAGGTTTAGGAAGAGGTTACTCGGTTCTTGAATGTTTTCCACCTCCGTTACCACCATCTGGAGGAAGATATCTATATGATCTGATTTCAATGGTGGAGGTTGCTTAGTGCTTTTAGGACAGAGATCCGTGAACAGACCCTCCCCTGGATTCCTAGAACCTTCCTCCCACAAGTCCATCAGCAATTCAAGATCTGGGTATTCGCTTGATTCGATACCCAGCTATCTCCCCAAGGGCTAAATGAACGATTAACCTACACTTGCTTTATTTAGTCCCGGGATTTCCCTGTCAATGTTAGCTTGTGCTTCGCAGGAACCCAGTTAAATTATCGATGCAGGAAGCATCAATATATTAATATCTGTACTTAAAGAAATATTGTATTGAGTTTTATTTATCAAATTTTATCCTTTAATATAGACTAATCTTGATGCATGTTGGGAAGCACTATTATGATGATCTATGTTCATTTCTGAGTAACCCCCCCCCCTATAATGTGTTGGTATTAAATCTCTCCAATAACTACAGTCATTTGTTTATAGGAATAGAGCTTACAAATTTTGGCTGGTTTTGGATTACTTTGTTTCATATTAACAACTTTTGTGGCGCTTGAAATGATGAATACCACCTTTTCTTGGTTGCTGGAATGCAGGTATAACGCATCCTATGTTACTTCCTGTCATTGGAACGCATGTGGAACGCATCCTGCATCACTTCTTGTCAATGGAACGCACGTTGGAATGCATCGGCTTCCTGTCACGTGACCGGATGATCTCTGCCGGGCGCGTTTTTTTTCATCATGCAGCTTCCTATCAACAGGTATTTAAGGTTTGTCTGTATAGCAAGTAAGTTGGCTGACATCATCACTACCTTAAACAGGAGGCCATATCCAAATGGGGGGCACGTAAGTGGTTGTTTTGACCGGCTGAGATCTGGGCAAATATCCTTTTCATAGGCACTGAACATGTTTTGTAACTTGATTACAGTACAGGGCTTTGTGTTTGGCAATGCATCTGCCTTTACCATATGCCCTGTATATATATCATCTTGAAGTATTTACCCTTATAGGGCTGTGTATGTAGGTTTGCGTTAACCTTCAGGCTGACCTATGTATCGCCCTTATCATTTTTGTACTGCCTATATAAATTGCCTAATCTGATATCAGCCTTATTATCCTGTATGTATCGTCTGCCCCCTATGCAAATCTTCTATATGGCTGATTATTATCATTTTTTACTATCAAAAATACATTTATTGTCTGATTTATTGAGTATTGTGAGACATGCTGGATGGCTCTCATGATTTATATCCCCTGATGAACCTGTTGAATAAGGGGAAACGCGTCGGGATACAAGTGTGACATCTAAGGATTCTAATGTGACATCTATGCTATTGAGCTACTATTTTTCCATTCATCTGTCTTGGATATAAATGTGATATTTAAGCGATTGTGCTATCATTGTGTTTCATCTGCTTGATTATAGATATTTTGGTATAGGGACATCTAGGGATAAGCAGACAAGGTACGAGGACAGGGGTCTCCTACCATCAAGGTGATCCCCTGGGCACAGGGTACAAGAGGGTCCTATTAGGGCCAGTATCTGCTTTCCCCAATATATCCCTATTGGTGACGGGTGTTGTCAGCTTCTTATTTGGTAATTTTCTGACCAGTTGTGGTCATTTTACTGATATACTATAATAAAAGTTGAGTTTTATGAGGTCTTTGCTTTATACTTGAATAATATACCCTGCGAGGTCCTAATATAGGTATCATATTCTTTAAATATATGTGATTGGAAAAATAAAAAAGTTATGGATCCAGCATGCAGGGAGCAAATACAAAAAAAGGAGCTCAACTATTGATGTTTCAGGCGATTAAATGACAGTATGCTTGAATTTTTCACATTTGTTAACATCTACTTTGTTATTTGCAAGCACATACATTTAGCCAAGAAATTTGAATAATGCTTATATGCAAGAAATTCTCACACATCATACCTTTAGATCCTGGAATGCCTGGTTGCCCTGAATGTCCCACAGACCCTGGAAAGCCATTTCTTCCAGGTGATCCTGGATAGCCCCTTGGGCCTTCTGATCCAACTGGCCCAGGGGGCCCTGGGACACCAGGAGGGCCCTGCTGAGTTTTACATTG
The DNA here is from genome assembly GCA_900303285.1 of Rhinella marina. Lineage (NCBI taxonomy): Eukaryota > Metazoa > Chordata > Amphibia > Anura > Bufonidae > Rhinella > Rhinella marina. The sequence continues at coordinate 10,810 of ONZH01010314.1, forward strand.
ATCACAACTTTGCATCCTTTCAGAATGAAGTATGGATGGTAACTGTGCTGTTGGAGAGATGCAAAAAGAAATAAAAAATAATAATTACTGGTTGTAGAATATAAAGCAATTGTAGTTCAGAGTTGATATGTCTATGTACATTATATGACTAGACCTAGGTTCAAGTCCTAGCTTTGATTTTTGTTGTTTTTTTTTATTAAGAGAATGTCTCATAAGTTTAATTTTAGTTTTGTGCAGCATAATTAAAATGTGAATGGCAGGCAGCAGTTTAAAAAAATAAAAAAACTTTACTCACTTTTTAAAATATCCTCTGTTCCAGCTCCACCAGCTTTCAGCCATCCCGGCGATAGAGGCCAAAGCGAAGTTTTTAGTCACTCACTGTCTGGCATTTACTTTTTAATTATGCCAATTAGATTTAAGTGTAAAGACAATTTTGTTCCTGTGAGGCATATTGGATACACACACTTCTTTTCTAAAATGTCAGTATAGACCAGGGTTGCACAACCCAGGGTCCTCAGGCTGCATGCTGCCCATAAAGCCATGGTTTGTAGCCCCCATCCTGCTGGACAGAAACACAGCTGATTGTCTGCTTGTATGATCAGCTGTCCTCACTACCATTTGTGAATGGTGTAGGATGAAATCTCCTGCTAGAGTTCAGTTCCCTAGAGTTGAGAGTGCTAGTAGGTTGAGTCTCCAGTTGCCAGTGACAGCCAGGGACCACGAGAAGGAGACAGAAGTGATTTATTGCCATTTCTGCTTTTTTCTTTCCTTGGTGTATAGCACTCAATCAGTGCTATGTAGTGAACAGACGAAGCGGCTATGCCACTTCATTATGAGACCAGACGATCACGTGATTGCTATTTGTTTTGGACATAGCAAAGCTGCAGGGTCATTGCAGATCCTTATATGCTCTGCCTGTGTACAATGCCCCAGGGGCTGTTTTCCTCCTCTGGATGCCACAGTTTCAGTGGAAAAAGTGCAAAAGACAAAGTGTCAGTGTCCCTCAGAGGTCTTTTAATGACCTCTTGGAGAACTTATTTTATGCCAGAATATATTTTAAATGTTAATTAAAAAATCAACACAAAATAGACATCTTATTTTGCATATTTAAAGGCTATGTACACCTATGTACTCATTTTGAATGTAAAATCATGTTTAATTGGTCCTTATTAAGAATTATGAACCCTTTCTCTATACAGCTTTAAGATTCTCTAGTAGCAGGATCTGTGTTTTTACTCTGTTCAGCCAGGCAGCTCTGATCTCTCACCTTATAAACACTCATTATAGCTCTTACTTACAACTTACTTGATCTTACTGACAACAATGTGGCTTAACCCTTAGACTCCCAGCGCCGTAAAAAAAAAAGCCGGGACATAAGTCCCAGCGCCGTACATGTACGGCGCTCTGATCGGGCGGGCGCAGGAGCTGCACCCGCCCGATCAGCGGCAGGGGTCCGGCTGTGCCCAGGTGCCGGACCCCTGCTGAATACGCCAGCATCAGTGAAAACACCGATGCCGGCGCATTAACCCTTCATGTGCCGTGATCGGCGCTGGCCGCGGCACACGTGGTGTGCGGGAGTTCAGGGATTCAGGATGGCGAGCGGGGGGCCATCGGCATCGTGGCTGCTATCCCTGCGTGCCTATGTGATCCAGCCCCCTGGATCGCACAGGAAGCAGGCTATAAGTGTATTACATTGAGTAATACACTTACAGCCAATGCATTACAATACAAAAGTATTGTACTGCATTGTAAAGGGGATCAGACCCCCAAAAGTTAAATAAAGTTAAAAAAAAGTTAAAAAATAAAGTTTCCTAAAAAAATAAAAGTTTCAAGTAAAAAAAAAAACGCCATTTTCCAAAAAAAGGCTAAAAAAAATTGTAAAAAAAAAAGGTAAAAAAAGAAAGATAAACATATTAGGTATCGCCGTGTCCGTATCGACCGGCTCTATAAAAATATCATGTCATCCACCCTGCCAGGTGAACGCAGTAAAAAAAAAAAAAAGTGCCTCTTTCCCTCTTGCCTCTCAAAAAGTGTAATAGCAGGCGATCAAAAAGGCGCATTTAACCCAAAATGGTACCAATCAAACCGTCATCTTGTCCCGCAAAAATGATACCCTACCTGAGACAATCGCCCGAAAAATAAAAAAAAATATGGCTCTCTGAAAATGGCAACACAAAAAAAGATTTTATTCTGTTCAAAAATAAATCTAATGTGTAAAACTTTCCAAAAATAAAAAAGTTAGACATATTGGGAACCGCCGTGTCCGTAACAACCTGCTCTATAACAATATTACATGAGATGGCCCCCCAGGCGAATTCTGCAAAAAAAAAAAAGAAAACTATGCCAAAACAGCCATTTTTTTCCCTCTTGCCTCACAAAAAGTGTAATAGCAGGCGATCAAAAAGGCGTATTTAACCCAAAATGGTACCAATCAAAACGTCATCTCGTCCCACAAAAAATGACCCCCCACATAAGACAATAACTCACAAAAATAAAAATCAATGGCTCCCGCAAACCAATCCATCAAAATCTGTGTTGTAAAATCCATATGGCGCTCCTTCTGTTTTGAGTCCTGCCATGTGCCCCCACATCAGTTTACCACAACATATGGGGTGTTTCCGTATTCAGGAGAAAATGAGTAACAAATTATGGGGTGCTTTTCTCCTGTTACCCCTTGTGAAAATGAAAAATTTGGGGCTAAAGCAACATTTTATTGGAAGAAATAAAACTTTTCATTTTCACAGCCAAGTGTTTCCAAATTACGTAAAACGCTTAGGGGGTCAAAGTGGCCAGTACCCCACTTAATATATTCGTTGAAGGGTGTAGTTTCCCAAATGGGGTCACTCTTTGAGGGTTTCCACTGTAGAGATACGTCAGGGTCTCTCAATTACAAAATGGTGCCTAAAAACTATTCTAGCAATATCTGCCTCCAAAATCCGTAGGGCGCTCCTTTCCTTCTGACCACTACCACAAACCCATAGAGACGTTTACCACCATATATGGGGTATTTCTGTAAACTGAAGAATCATAGTAATGTATATTGAGGTTTAGTTTGCTCCTAACGCTTGCTGTGTTGCAAGAAAAAAATTAACATGAATAATCTACCAAAAAAGTAAATTTTGAAATGTCTCCTCCATTTTCCTTTAATTCTTGTGGAACACCTCAAGGGTTAATCAAGTTTGTAACATCAGTTTTTCATAACTTGAGGGGTGTAGTTTCTAAAATGGGTTAATTTATGGGGGGTTTCCATTAGGTAAGCCTCACAAAATCACTTTATAACTGAATTGGTGCTCAAAAATATGGTTTGAGAAATTTTGTTGAAAATTCTAAAAATTGCTTCTAAACTTCTAAGCCCTCTAACGTCCTAAAAAAATAAAATGACATTTTACAAAATGATGCCAACATAAAGTAGACATATGGGGAATGTAAAGTAATAACTATTTTTGGAGGTATTACTATGTATTTTAAAAGTAGAGAAATTGACATTTGGAAATTTGCAAATTTTTCTAAACTTTTGGTAAATTTGGGATTTTTTCATAAATAAGGGTGAAATATATTGACTCAAATGTATGACTGTCATGAAGTACAATGTGTCACGAGAAAACAGTCTCAGAATGGCGTAGATAAGTAAAAGCGTTCTAAAGTTATTACCACATAAGGTGACACATGTCAGATTTGCAAAAATCGGCCTGGGATTTAAGGTGAAAAGTGGCTCGGTACTGAAAGGGTTAAATAAGTCTTTTGAGCTGCTAGTTTTGAATGTTTTGAAAGTTTGATGTTCAGGCTCCATATCTTACCACCCACTACAGCTTCAAACATGAGACTACCATCATTTTACAGACAATCATCTTGGCTATCTCATATATAAATTGGACTTGCAACTATTTAGCATAGTTATGCAGATCCTTGTCATGTAACCGCATTGTTACTGTTTTGCTCCTAAAATTCTAAATTTTAATTTTGTTAGTACTTTGCAAATCCACCTTTGGCTTTCAACACTGCCTGAATCCTTCTGGACATGCTCTAGATCAGACAGAAGCATGTCGCAACCGAAATCTGTTCCGAGGTCTCTTCTACACGTTCCCAATGTTGTGGCATACTGATTGACTCACTTGGGTAAGAATACAGATTTTTCTTCAACTCTACCCACAAGTGTTGGATTGGGTTGAGATCTGGGGACTTTAAGGGCCAAATCAGCACCTCTACTTCATTTTATTGAACCATTTCTTCTCCAATCTCCATTCTCCATTTCTTCTAAAACCATTCAATTCTCTAATCTTCTACTGTTAGCACTTTTTGCATACTCGAGCCGAAGCTTCTTATGAAGATATTGAAGTTGAGGCTTCACCTTTTTTTTGGCCACCATGTTAGACTTGAGTAATGCGCGTCGCACAGTGCTTGCATGGACATCTGTGATCACACTATTACGAAGCATATGGGCCAACTCTACTACTGATTTTTTCACACCAGAATAGGCCTTGTGATAAGCCGACTTGTTGACTCCGATATTTTGCCTGCATGTCCACCTCTTGGCTTTGGAATGGATGGATGGACTTCATTTCGTATTTTTCCAACTGTCATGGCACTCACATGATGCAGTTTGGCAATTTTCTTGACCAAGATACCGCTATCGATGAGATGGAAGATGCTGGTTCTCCTTCCTTGTGAAATTTTGTTCATGGCTGTTCCTGGATTTAAACCAGTGACCTTTTGCATGAGAATGAACCTACTAACACATTGAGCTGTTAGGGAATGTGAGAACAGGTTGTAACATGTAGTATACAAAAAGAAAAAGATTGTTCCACCACCAGAAGCAAACCAGTAACAATGCAGTTACATAACAAGAATCTAAATAACTAATCATATGCTGAATAGTGGTAAATCTAATTTATGTATGAGATGCCAGGATGACTGTCTATAAAATGATGGTAGTCTCATGTTCAAAGCTGAAGTGAATGGTGAGATATGGAGCCTGAAAGTAATTCAAAACATTGTTACCCTTTTGCTCTTCAGTTGTATCTAAACATTTAACCCTTTGTGACAGCTGAATATTTTTAAGACCAACTGAAAAATAATTTTTTGCCCAAACTGAGTAAAACACAATCATTTAAAAAAAACATTGCCCCTGAAGGTGTACATAACCTTTAAAGAATAAGGAACTACAGTTTGAAAAAAATGACTTGTTAAAACAGTTTTTTTCAGTTTTCCCCCCAAAAAAGTAAGTACAGTAAATGCTGTGGGGAAGTTAGCTCGGTAGGGTGCGGGTTTGCGGTGTGAACAGCAGTCAGAGTCCCAGACACAGATGAAGTCCAAATGCAGGCTTGGCCTGCGTTTATTCACAAGCTCAAAATAAATGATAATACAGCCTTTGCTTCAGGCACAAACAAAATAAACCCTGCTTGTCCAGCACTACCTAAACATAAGACAGTTTCCCTCACTATACGTGCGTCTAGCTACAGCCACACGAATACAACATGTTATGCAGTTCAGTCCACAAGTTTTTACCTTTGATAGCGTCCAAAGTATCTCCTGAGGCCAGCAGCCTTCAGCATTCCTAGCTGCACCCAGCCTCTCTCTGTCTGCACATCTTGCAGGCTTTGTGGACCTGCTAATGGTCCAGCCTCAGCACCTGTGGTGCCTGACTCCAAACCCTAAGACCTGGAGTGGAGGAAGTGGGATGGATGGCCCCACTGCCAAACCTGTCATCCATCCCAAAAAAACCAGGCCCAAACACACTTTATCAAAAATGTCTCCAGCAACTACTTTTGCTGGAGACCATATCACACTTTCCTGGTTTCCCCATGTCTCCTGTTGGGAGACATGAACTTCCCTCAGTCTCTAGTAGGTATAGTAGCTGAACCCAGGAGAAATATACCGGCCATCCAGGATTAACCCCTTCAGTGTCTCACAATGCTAAAAACATTAGAGAGCGTTATGTGTAGCATAAAAACTAGTGTTGAGTGAATTGACCTTCGGATTCAAGATCTGAAGTTAATTCTTTCATATCTTTTCAGCTCCGTACAGCATTAAAATGAATGGGCTCCGGCGAGGGAAATTAGTTATCACCGAAGTCTTGCAAGACTTCAGTGATAACTAATTTTAACTCTCAGGAAGGAGTCCATACATTTTAATGCTGTATGGAGACAGGTCTCTGTTTAACGTTTAAACAAGTTTTGAGCGAATCAACTTCGAATAATAACTTGGATAATAAAAACATTGCAAAAATGAAAAAAAAATTGATTAAAAAAGTATAACCGTCACGTTATAAAACACAAAAAAAGTCATTAAAGGTAATGGACACCTTTGGAGGTTTTTTTTTATTATCACATTGTACTAATTTTAAGCTAATAAGTTAGTGATATTAACCCCTTTCTTATGAGGGCCCCCCACACCCTTAGCATAAAATTTCTTAATAAGGAAAGGAGTATGGATATCCTAAACCAGCATCCATCCATCCTCTCCTCAGGGCCATATCTATCCAATGTTTTAAAAATTTGAGAGAATCCTGAATCTTTCGGGGGTCCAGGATTCTCTCCACCTCGTATTCAACCTCATCTAGGATAATTACAGGATCAGGACGTTTAGGTGAAGGAATTGCAGTCGGAATACGTCATGGATTCTGAATGATGATGGCAGCCAAAGACAAAAAGATGCTGGATTAATAACTGACAAAATTTTATATGGTCCAATGAATTTAGGTGCAAGTTTCCCAGAAGGCATCCTAAAATGTAAATTCTTGGTAGAAAGCTGTACCAAAACACCTAGCACAAAGTTCAACCCTACTGACCACTTCTTATTAGCATGTTCAGATTGGATGCTTTGGGCTTTTTCCAGGCTTTTGCGAGTCTGGGCCCAAACTGTGCACAGATCTTCATGGATAGCATCCACAGCAGGAGAGACAGAACTGGACCCATATACCGAGGATAATTGGGGATTAAAACTATAGTTACAGAAGAAAGTAAACATACCACTAGAGGAGCTTACATGATTATTAATAGAAAACTCTGCCAGAGGCAAAAAACCTTCTCCACTCATTTTGGCAGTCTGAAACGAAGGACCTTAAGAATTGCTCCAGTAGCTGATTGACCCTTTCAGTTTGCCCATTTGTCTCACAGTCAAATGCAGATGAGAAGGAGAGTTTGATCCCCAACTTATTGCTGATCTTCCTCCAGAATTTCAAGACAAACTGGACACCCCTATCTGAGACAATGGAGTCAGGGATACCATGCAGTCTAAGGATGTTATCCACAAACAAGGTAGCCAATTCCTTAGCACTAGGAAGTTTTTTTCAATGACACAAGATGACACATCTTTGAGAATCTATAAATCACAATCCAGATAACCAACCTACCCTGGGGGGGGGTGGAAGGTCTGTAATAAAATCAATTAAGATGTTGGTCTAGGGTCTCTGTGGAATGGACATGGGAAAAAGCAAACTTGCAGGATGTCTTCTGGGTAGCTTGGCCCTAGCACATTCATCACATGCAGAGGCAAAAGCGCACACATCATGTGACCACATAAGCCACCAGTAGGCTCAGGAAACCAGATGTTTAGTCCCTGCAATATCTGGATGACCAGCCAGCCAGAATAAACAATGAGATTAGATTCTTCCAGAACCGTAAGGCACAAGTTCAGAGGCACAAACAATTTACCAGACGGAAGATCATTGGCAGCCAAATCCTGACAACCGCTTATCACAACATCTAGATCAGGATTAATTACAGGAACCACGATACCAGGAGACATAATATTATCAGGATAAGTATTAATACACTGTTCATGATCAAAACTTTGTGATAAGGCATCCACCTCTGCCTCAGGGCACAAAAAGTCACGACAAAGTTAAATCGGGTAAAGAACAGGGCCCACCGTGCTTGCCGAGGATTCAAGCATTTGACAGTATCCAAGTAGGTTAGATTTTTATGATCCATCAGCACAGTGACTTGGTGCTGAGCCCCCTCTAAGAAGGGCCTTGAGAGAGGTAGGCCTGGCCCACTAGACAACAGCTTGCACCTTAGCAAAATCCATATAAAAAATTTTAGCACAGGAAGGAGACCTCTTCACACTTACTCGATTTCACAAATAGATTATAGTCCCTCAGTTTTTGAAGGGCAATTGTCACATGTAGGACATGGATCAATCAATCAGGGAAAACATCAGTATGTCATCCAAATACACCACAACAAAATGCCCCAGAAACTCCTGAAACATGTCGTTGACCAGATTTTGAAAAATGGCTACACAGCCTGAAGGACATCACCAGGTATTCATAATGCACCTCGGGTGTGTTGAATGACGTTATCCACTCATCCCCCTTCCTGATTCTCGTGAGATTGTAGGCTCCCTCAGGTTGATTTTAGAGAACTATGGAGCTCTGACTATCTGATTAAACTGATCAGGAAGTAGATGAAGGGGTACTGATTCCTTATAGTCCTTCTTTCCAAATCCCCTTCCCTCTTTCCTACAAAAAAAGAGGCCAGCCCCTATGGGAGAAACTGACAGATGTCCCATTTCTTTAGACTGTCTTGGAAATACTCTCTCATAGCCAGACTCTCAATCCCAGAGAGGTTAAAAATCTATCCCTTAGAAGGCTTAGCTCCAGGGACAAACTCATTGGCACATTCATATTCTCGATGGGGTAGCAAGGCTTCAGAAACCAACTTAGAACCCAGGGATTTCCTTCTCCATATCCAGGCCAGTGAGCTGAACAGATAGGCAGTGATTGCAGCATTGAGGACCCCACTTGATAAGTTGTGACTTGTGGATAATTAAAAAAAAACAATCCACTTGCTCATTCATCTTGTCATACTATCGCTGGAGGTGGGCTATTTTTTGTAGGCCACTCTGTATTAATCTTCTCAGCTCCTCCTGCTCTGCAACACGCTGCTTGTAGCTTACAATGCACTTTCATGATAAAGGCCAGTTAATCACTAACAGCCATTTGTAGGAACGCCACCAAAGGTGCCACCAGTGAGTGAAACACTCATTCATCTGGTATTAAAATCGTTTGTGTGGACACCAACATAATTATTTACTGGTAGCAGATTGTGCCACCTAAACAGTACTCGATATGATTCGATATGGGGACGAGTGATGACATTATTCTGTGGAGGAGATTGCTGCAGGTAAATGCAGTGGTCTCCTTCACTGGCTAGGAAGGAACGCTTGCTTCACCTGCTAAAGTGTCCAGTGCTAAAGTGTCCATTGTAAGTGTTTTTGACTTATTGGTAATTTAGAGATAAGGGTTATAAAAGTACAATTCTCACAACTAGGCAGAGGTTAACCCTTTATGACAAAACTGCTGCACATTTTTAATAAAGACCAATTGAAAAAATGATTTTAAGCCCAAAAATTGAGTAAAATGCAATAATTAAAAAAAAATTGCACCTGAAGATGTACATAGCCTTTAAGGTCTGATGCATGATTATTGGCAGCACATCTCCCTGTGTAATCAGGGATGTGCTGCTGACAAACAATAGAACTGAATATGGCAGATACTTCTTTGAATCCCTCCTCCCCCATTCACCTTGCATCAATCTGTATAATAGGCAAACGCAAAGAGGCGCTAATCAACATTTTTTATTGCAGCCCTTAGACCAGAAAAAGTTGTGCACCCCTAGTATAGATGTTCATTAAGCTATGTGTGCTTTATGACAGCTGAAATGTACTGACATAATTTGTAGAGATGAGCGAATTTTATCCGAATTTCAGGATAAATTTGATTCGCCACGAACCCGAATTTCCGCTTGATTCCTGGAAGCAAATCGATTTATCCTGAAATAGTGTAAAAAACAAACAAAAAAAATCAGACATACCTCCTCCATTCGCTCGCGAGGGGCCAGCCACCACCATTTTGATTAAAGGTCTCGAATGAAATCCCGTGCGTAGTTGGTGTGATTACGTCATCTCAGGCCGCTAGATGAGTTCGCATAATATCTTCAAGCAAGATGGCGGTGGCTGGTCCGTCGTAAGCAAATAGAGGCGGTCAGTATGATTTCATTTTTTTTATGTTAATTTTACACTGTATTATAACTCTCAGATGCCGCCATCATACTGTATATGAACGTGGTATCTGAGGGGTACAATGACGGGGAGTGGCGCTATTGCAGTTCCCTGTCATTACGCCCACTAATTTGTCACAAAAGGAATTTTTTTTGTAAAATTTGCCAAATTGAATTTTCCTAAACTTTGCTCATCTCTAATAATTTGTAAAACAATGTACTAGATCAGAAAGCCTTTAGAAAACAATAAAATATAGCCATGAGCTCCAGTCAGTAATAGTGGAGATACATACAAAGCTTTGTGCAGTTATGGCAAAAAGTTTTAAGACTGACACAAATTTTGGTTTTCACAAAGTTCACTGCTTCAGTGTTCTTAGATCTTTTGGGCAGATGTTTCTATGGTATATTGAAGTACAATTACAAACATTTCATAAGTTTTTTTTTTAACATTTACTGACAGATACATCAAGCTTATGCAAAGACTCTATATCTAGAGTTGACCCTTCTTTTTTAAGACTTCTGCAATTTGCCCCGACATGCTAGATATCAGCTTCTGGGGTCAATCCTGAATGATGGCAGCCTATTACTGCATAATCACTGCTTGGAGTTTATCACTCTTTGCTTGTCCACCCTCTTTCTGAGGATTTACCACAGGTTCTCAATGGGATTGAGATCTAGGGTGAGGTCTGTGGAGCTTCCTGGCCATGGAACTAAAATTTCAATGTTCACCAAGCCACTAAGTTATCACTTTTGCCTTGTGATATGGTACTCTTGGAGGTTATATTTAGAGATGAGCGAATCATTCAAAAAATTATTCGCCAAACATTCACCGAACTTTTCCTAAAATTCGTATATTCGACAAATAGATTTGTTGTATTTGCATACAAAATATACGTTATTATGTGCTATTAGCGAACATTCGCTCACTAATAATGAACGTTCATTTACAAAATGTACGCAACTTCTTAGAAGACGTACGCATGAGCGTACAAATAGCTTACGAATCTCAGCGTACTATTGTCTAAGCGATTACGTAATACGCAGGCACGTACGAGGAGAGGCCACGGCGTGCACTCCTCAGAGGCAGAGCGAATATTCGAGACATATATATGGTAAATAGTGCAAATACATTATTATAAGTATAATATAAACATTTTAAATATCACCTACCTAGTATGCTCACGGACACGTTTAAGTCTCTTTTCTTGAGTCCCAAACTCAGTCGCAATTTGTAATCCACATAGGCAAAATTGTAATCCAAATGGGTGAGAAAATAGCAGCAAAGGTTCCCTTTAAAAAACCCTCTTTCGAGGGGCTCCCCAAATAACCTGAAAAGGGGGAAAAAGGGATGAGGCACACGTATGCGCAACTTGGATAAAAAAAACTTTTTTTTGATGGCGGGAGTCCTAACAATCCATGGCCAACTAGTGCCCACCCTTCAGGATAAGTCCATGTTGTGGCTCCCATAAAAACTGCAGGAATTACTTAAAGGCCAGCAGGTCCTCCTCACTGCTGCTGGAACTAAAGGACATGAGAGGGCGCTCCTGACTCATCATGAAAGCGGCCCTGGCTGCGGCAGCAGACCCCCGCCGACCCCTCAAGGATGGTCTTCTTGGTGACTGGGCTGTAACACTGGCAAAGGCAGTGGTAACTTGGGCCGTGCCCATCACTGTAGTGGCCAGATCCTCCTGCCAGCATACCAGGTGACAGAATCTCCGGCTGTAATGGTACTGGTAACGCTCTTCCACGAGCGGCGGACTGTGCGGCCCGCAACTGCCATGGGCATGGCAGTTGGTAGTGGTACTGTACCACAGTTGGATGGTACACGAAAGTGTTCGTGGTCATCTGTCCCACATGAAGGATCGGTGGTATCGGTGGCGGTGACGGCAAATCAGGAATTAGGGGTTCCTGCTGATCCTGACCTTGGGATTTCTCTTTAGATCTCAAGGTCTCAAGGTCACAAGCCTCTTCTGCAGCCTGGGCCTCCTCACTGCAGTCAGGAGTAGGTGGTCGCTTTAAGACTTTCACCCCAGTAGCAAAGGGGCCTTGGAGGCTCTTCATGGGGGTATACTCCACGTAATACCTGCATATAGATTGTGGCGTATGGGCGGAAGATACAGCCGCTTAACCGAACGGCGGTTAACATACAATTCCTCCGCCGTCTCCTCATCGCCGATGAAACCGACTCCCCGCTCCACGTTGAACCAAATAACGCTTCCCCTTCGGCGCTCCAGCTTAGGGTCACCGGACCATGGGTGCTCAAAAACTTGCACCACCCACTCCTCCACCAGCTTTTTATATTCCCAGAGGGTCTGGGCGTTCTGGGTGACAGGAACTCCTGTCGCCTACGCCGTGTCAGCCAGTGGAGTCACCACCTCAGCAGGCACCTCATCCGACTTCCTGTTGAGCTGTGAGAGATAGATGTCCTCCGGTTCCTTCTCCTCATAGGGGTCGTCTGCCCACAACATGCTTCCCCAGTCAGGACCTCGCTGTCTCGCCGCCATCTTACTCTGCTGACTTGCCACGTCTTCCTCGCGCACAGGAGAAGGGGGCGGAACTACCAGGGAGGAGTCTGCATCGCTGAATAGAATTCGTACGCAACAGCGTGTAGAGTAACTACCAGGGAGGAGTCTGCGCAACAGCGTATAGAGTAACTAAATTATACGTAGAATAGCGTATAATTTAGCAGACAAACTACGTAGCGATGCGTACAAAAGCGAAGCGAATCACCTAATATTCGGATTCGCTTCGCAGCTGAAAAATCCCAAGATTCGATACGAATCAACGAATCGACGAATCGCTTCGCTCATCTCTAGTTATATTGATATCATACTATTTATTGAAGTGTTCTTAGGCAAAATTGTGAGTGAACCCACCCCCTTGGATAAGAAGCAACCCTACACATGAATTTTTTCAATATGCTTTACTGCTAGCATGACACAGGGCTCACAGTAGCGTTCACCCTTTCTTCTCTGGACAGTCGTTTCTCCAGATGTCTCAAACAGTCTAAAGGGTTTTTTTATAGCGAAAATAACTTCATCCTGAGGACAGGTATTTAATAGTGCACTACCAAAAACCCATTTAAGTCCCAGCCTACATGCAGGGCTGCACCTGCCATTAGGCGAAAGGGAGCATCTCACCTCAGATTGTGGCCGACTTGCCTCTGGCAGTTTGTGGTGGGGCACAGTGTCCTATGCCTTGAATTCCCACTGTTCTTCCTCATAGGCTGCAGGCCACTAGGCCTGAAGCCTATGAATCGGTAGAATGCAGTAGGAAGTTTCAACGACATCATTGTGACCTCCTGTGCTGGGTCTTGGGTAGCGCAATGACATGGTCACAACCCCTGCGTCTTGATGCAGACATATGTTACCACGTCATCATACTTCCAGAGACTTGGAGCAGGAGGTCATGGGGATCACGACCGCCTGCACCCCTGCGCAGCAGTGCTGTATTCTCCTGTATGTTTTGTAGCTCTGTATGTAATTTCCAAATGTATTTTAACAGTAAGGCTGGAGGGAGGGGGAGGACTGAGAATTTAGCATGGATTGAGGGGGAAAGCAGTTTTACTTTTCACCTCAGACAGCAGCAAGACTAGGTGCATCCTGTCTATATGTCTGCTTTAGAAGCCAGTAGGAAATTTGAAATATTTCCTAACTAACCAATACAATAACTAAGTTCAATTATTGGTTGGAAACATTGTTTTAAGAAGTTAGAAGTTGATAAAGATTTTCTGTCAATGAGTACTATACATCATATTTTTTTTTATATAGGCCTATAACAATAAATTATCAATTGTGTTGTAAGAATTTTATTTTTCCTGGTACTACAACATCAACATACCTTTTAAAACATCCATGCAGATTTCTCTTATAAATTGTTCAGATTGCTCTTTACCCTTTATAAAACAAAAACATTGACATGAATATATTGTGTGTTACCAAGATTACTTAAAGGGGTTGTCCGAGTTATTTTATTGTACTTTGTATGTTTCTAACTAGTCAAATACAACAGCTTTTCCATACACTTTCTGCTTCTAAACTTGCTGGTTTATCAGATTTCACTCAGGGTCACATGACCTGTGATGTCAGCTTGCTTCCCTGCTAATCTTGTATTCATGCACCAAGAGATAACAGCCTGTACACGAGACGTCACTGTGCAGGCCACGCCCCCCCTGCTCTGCCGCTGCTGCTATCTGCTCTCTCCTTGTATTCTTTCAGATAAAACATTAACCCCTTCAGCCAGAACACACTGAAGGCTTTACAACAGCAGCTGCAGATGTAAAGAGACACAGGATATGCCCTCTTCACCCTACAGACACAGAGCTGATCTGTAGGAGATCTGCAAAGTGTTGCATTGTACAAGAAAGGTAGGGGGAAGATCCTGTGTGTATCAGCAGTGTCATTGTACAGCTGGGACTTGTAGTCCTACACATACAACATGCTGCTGAGTATTCCTGCAGACATGTCACTCAGGGCAGCACTTGTATTCACTCTTTTTGCAGAGCAGGAAGGGGGAGAGGCAGAGATTGTTGTTATTGCAGGTAAACAAATGCCAACAAGAGGAGAACCAGGGAAATAAGGAAATATAGATTTTTTTTTGCCTAAAACTTGTTTAACTTAGTTATATATTGCTGCCCATCAGATTTACAGTACTATACTTTTTTTTCAGAACTCGGACAACCCCTATAAGTATAAATTTTACATTTGTAAATAGAAATTTGAAATGTATCTGATCTTTTCAAAGTAATAATTTCAAAGAAGTGGCATCATTGTATGGACTAAGTAGTGATTTTTACTGTTTGTCTCACATTTTTCTATGTACTTATCTTAAAGAGGACCTTTCATGTATTTTTATTTTTTTAATTAAAGGTGTTCTCCCAGGAATTAAGAAAATGAAAATACTTAAATATTACTTTATGATAAATATATTCCCAAATACCTTTCATTATTTATAATGGCTCGTTTTGTCTAGGGAGCAATCATTAGGAGAAATAAAATGGCCACCATCCTATTAGTGCACACAAAACCTGTCAAAATCACATAGCAGGACAAGTTACTTCACAATACTAAGATAAAGAGCTGCCTCATCCTCCTCTCTGCTCTGTTCTTCAGCTTAATCTCTGTAAGAATGGAGTTCAAGAGGAGACATAAAGTACAGAGGGGAGGATGTGGATACTGAGCAGCAGCACTTATATGCAGTCCCCATTACAACAGCCCACAGTCTGTCCTATCTGAACTCCATTCCTACAGAGATTCAGCTAAAGATCTTATCAGCTATATTCAGGATCATAATCCCTGACAAGTAGAGCAGAGAAAAGAATGAGGCAGATCTTTAGCTCAGTGTTGTGAAGTAACTTGTCCTCCTGTGTGATTAGGACAGGTTTTGTGTGTACTAACAATATGGCGGCCATTTTGCTTCCCCTGATGATTGTTCCCTAGACAACATGAGCCATTATAAATAATAAAAGGTATTTGGGAATATATTTATAATAAAGTAATATTTAAGTATTTTCATTTTCTTAATTGCTGGAGAACCCCTTTAAGTACCTTTACTTTACCAATCACAGCGGAACACGTCACAGCCAGGGAGAAGGTGAGCTGTTTTTTCTCACTGGCTTTGACATGCTCCGCTGTGATTGGACTGTGGCACAGCCAGGGAGAAGGGGGCGCCCACTGAGAAACCCTATGAATAAATAAGCATATAGTTTGAATACCCGTAGCGTCCGTTGGGATTTCGTTATATGGTCTACTGGGACTTTGTTCCTTCCTGAGACGCCGCACAGAACAGGTCGAGTGCCGGCCACTCTATTGTTACACTGAGAAACCCTGGCATTTCCTCCTCCCTGTACCGATGCTCAGAATTAACATACTGGGTCGGGCATGTGAGGGGTATTTGAAAAAAAGAACAATGATGACAGCATCAGTGGAGCATACTCTGCAAGTAAAGGTACTTAATTAAACAGAAAAATACATGAAAGGTCCTCTTTAAACTTGCCCCTTTAGAAATTTCTGCAACTGGTTTATACTGTATATCTTAATGAAGTTATAAAATGCCATGAACATGCTGAGGAAACCTCCCCATACAGATGTACAGTATAGTCGAGATTTTAAAGGGAATATATTACCTAATGTCTATAGTTTTTACAAACTAAAACCAGAAATTGAAAATATTTTTCTACACTCAATTACCTTTCTATATTCTATATATTGTATTATTTTATCTTCTGTTATTTGTATTATTTCTTTATTTTTTTTTACATGATGTGAACAGCAGTAATGTTTAGCAAATTGAAACATCCAAAGTGGAATTCGATTAGAAATATAGGAAAAATTAAATTTGCCACAAATCTGAATTTTGCTTGGTGGTGACAACTAAATGTTTTCTAAAATGGTGGCTGAAAATAAAAAAAATAATACACACCTCATCCACTTGATCATGGAGAGGCCATCCGCTCCTGTCTTGATTGAAGAAAACCTTCCAAAGGACGCTGGCCGTGCACAGTGATATCATGACGTCACCACGTGATCACACTGGTTGGGTGATAAAGTCATTACTGATGATGTTACTGCGCCCGGCCAGTTTGATCATGTGGTGACATCTTCACGCTTGCTGTAGGTCCTTTGGCAGGTTTTCTTAAATCAAGGTGGAAGCAGACGGCCTCTCTGCGATCAAGTGGATGAGGTGGGTATAATTTTTTTTTAAGCCCAGATTAACCCTCTGATCACCTGAATGTGTGTCAGATGCCACGATCAGTATTGAATGCGACATCTGATGGGTTAAATGATGGGGCGGTGCAATCACCATTCCCTGTCATTGCGTCCGCTCCATACAATGAAGAGTGATTTGTGATGTAGTAATTCGTAACGAATCCAATTTCTTGACAAAGTTCACTGAAGCTGCCATATACAAATTTTTCAAAACTTTGCTAATTTCTAAACAGCAGTTTAGAGATTTGATTACATCCACCACATGTTCATAGGAAACTTATGTCTGGAGATAACTCATTGATCAGAGTGTTACTACTTGCAGGTGTACCATAATTGGGTACTTGTGTATTAGAGATTACAAGTAAAACAGGGCGTCCATCCCATTGAGCATTTAAAGTTACATGGATGCATTTTTTATGAGTGCAATGTACTAAAATTGAGCACAGTTCATCCTTTTCCAAACCTAAATATAACGTAATCCTTGTCCCAAATTAATAAATTATCTTCCATTTCTAATGCTGCCCATATAGAGTACAGTCTAGGATGTGACACTTGTTTTATTGTCATGCATTACTATATATTATAGCTACAATTATATTACAGTACAAATAAGTGCCAATATGATTTGTATTATTATGAATTTTTTATGTTAAAATATATTGGTTCCTGTTTACCATAACAACAGCTCATCCCTATCACAAATTAAAAAATTACATTGATAGAGTTTCATAAATATAAATGGTGAATTGTCATTGATAAGTCAGTAAATAATATTTGTATAAGCTAGGCTTAAACCTTTTGTTTTGCAGTATATTTCTTTACTCTGAACCAATCTAAATTGAATTAAAAACATAGGTGTGTATAAGTTTGCATCAATGGGCATTTACAATTGCACTTGCATGTCAAGTTTTAAATTAGTTTGGATTTTAACAAATAAAGATAAGATATGAAGAATGTTACATACAGGCCTTCCATCTTGTCCAGGCAGCCCAGGTGGACCTCTGTCACCACTAATACCCATGGTACCTGGGGCACCATTTAATCCTGGAGGACCAGGCTGTCCTGTTTGTCCATTAAGACCCCGAGGTCCTGGTTCTCCAACTTCTCCTTTCTGAAAATATAAGTGAATCCATTCATGAAATCTATGTGCTTTAATTATACATATACTAAAAGATGTTTTGAATTATATATGTGACCAATTTAGTTACATATATTTCATAGACAACTGTTTTGCTTAATTACCTGATTTAGTTACATATATATATATATATATATATATATATATATATATAT
Source organism: Rhinella marina (assembly GCA_900303285.1). Classification (NCBI taxonomy): domain Eukaryota; kingdom Metazoa; phylum Chordata; class Amphibia; order Anura; family Bufonidae; genus Rhinella; species Rhinella marina. Next base: position 28,811 of record ONZH01010314.1, read on the forward strand.
ATATAATTTATGTTTACCACATAGGGGACTGTTTTGCCCTAGAAGCCTTATCTACTACAATCTTTTTCCTATGTGTTAAAAATGGTTGTCCCATGAGCAACAATTCTAACCTATCTACTGGATGTATTTAATGTATGGTCAATAGAGGTTCAACCACTGGCACTCCCACCAATCACATTATTTGGGTTCCCAAGTCCCCCATATGAATGGCGCAATAGTATGTATACATGACCATAGCTCTATTTACTTCTAGGAAACTGACAGAAATAGCCAATATAACATGTTAAATTCCCCATTGAAACACAAAAAATGTTTTCTTCCAAATCGAAAAACATAACTTGGATAATAGCCAAGCTAGCATCTTATCTGCACACAACTCTTTGCATGCGAATACCCTTAAGCAGAGATGTTAGCTAGCTGAGAGGCATTTGTTGGGGGTCTGGAGGATACTCTTTGACAATATGGAGAGTGTGTATTATGTGTGAGAAGCATTGTAGGCTATGAAACACTTCTGTGGGTTACTGGGGAAAATGTATGCAAATTAGCATATCTTATATCTTGTGGCATCAAAGAGGCTTAGGATGGTATTACACCACCCCACTTTCAGGCAGTATGCTGATAGAAGATAACACATCCAATGGCGCTCATTTCCACCACCCTGATTACACAGGCCAATGCATATTATTATTGCGTTCCTCCTTCATCCTGTCCTGTTCATTATCGGCAGCAGATTCCTGATTACATAGGAAGATGTGTTGCTGATAATCTGGCATCTCGGGCATCTTTCATCCTGATCAAATATGTTGATAAGCTGATGAAGGAGCGCTTTCTAGTTTATCAACTGATCAGCTGCTCGATTATACAAGCCAATTATCAGGAACGAGCATTCATAGTCCCAATAATTGGCCCGAAATCATGCAGTGTAATAGGGCTCTTGGCTTTCTTTTCCTTTTGGGGGAAAAGCTAATTTGCATATCTTTGGGTTTTTGGGAAATATATTAAAATTAGCATTGCGAATTGATTTTGGATAGCTATATTATATGCTCAGTTTCCCCCTTAAATTTGGAAGAAACACTGATTTGCATGTATCTTTCCATGGGAAAAGTACCATGTTGGTGGTCTTTCTCATCTTAACTGATTTGGGTCTGAATCTAATTCGAAGAAATTTGCTCATTTCTAGTATGCATTGTGCACAAGGTACTTAGGAGAGCAATGAGTGACCTTTGGCACTGAGCTCATTAATTCTGTATAAATAGAGTATTCGATAGTAGACAAACAGTGACAACTTTGTTCAGTTATTCATACCTCTCCTTTAGAACCAACATTCCCGGGCTCTCCCTGAAATAAGAAAATCTATATGTTTTATAATGTTAACATATCAACACAAGAAGTTCATTTGCAACTAATGATAAATGCTACTGACTCTTTTTAAAAAGATCTACAAATGAAATCATTTTATATAGAATGGTTATTGAACTGAACAATAACTTTACAGCACTACTTTCCACAGAGAGATAGGATAAGGAGTCTGCCTAGCTGGCCAGTCTTATGGAAACAGCAGAGGTTGATGGCTCTCTGCTGTTTCTGTAACTCCCATTGAAGTGAATGGGAGCTATGCAAACAGAGTAGCAGAATAAACTCCACTGCTTCCGGTAACTCCGAAAACAGGTTGCTAGATGTTAAACAGTGAATAAGAAAGTGTCAAATCAGAAGGTGAAGTAGGTTTTCACATACTGTAACATAATGAAAAAAAAACACCAACAGTTCTTTGAATTTATATTAGGTTGTTATAGTTTGTAGTTCAGCACCTGCACAGAATAGAAGGTGCCCAGGAACAGCCAGGGAAGGCAATCTTGCAGCCTATGGATATGAAGGATGACAAGTGAAAATTTTTTATTCACTGAAACCTGGTCATCTGAGGGCTTTCTTTAGGAGAGTTGGGGGGTAGCATAGAGTCATGTATGCTTGTATGGAGCTTACATGACTGTGTATGACATTTTGACATATTACAATTTACCCAAATTACCACTTTAAGGTGCACTTAACCCTTAGATATTTGTGGTGAGATTATGTTAACTTAGGTATTATTTCCTAACAATCAAAGGGGAGGTTATACACATCACAGTGCACAATTATTAGGCACGTGAACATTTTGACCATATCATTTTCTGCATATTTTCCAACTCCAAGTTGTATAAACTCGAATGCTTATCTGATTGAAGCATATCAGATGATTTGTATTTGTGGCCTAAGGAGATCAAGACCCTATATCAAGGCAGGTATAATTATTAGGCAGCTTGCTTTCCTTGTTTTCTTGTTTGGCAAAATGATCCAAAAAGGAGATTTAACTGACTCTGAAAAGTTAAAAATTGTTAAAAGTCTTTCAGAGGAATGCAGAACTCTTGAAATCGCTAACATATTGGGGGATGATCACACAAACATCAAATGTTATGTTGCAAATAGTCAACAAGGTTGGAAGAAACGTGTGAAGAAAATTAACGACCAAAGATTTCAGAAGAATTTATGTTATGCACTTATATAGCACTGGTACATTTCTCGGCACTTTATAGACATTAGCATCAAGTTGTCCCCAATGGGGTTCACAATCTAAGTTCCCTATCAGTACCCAGAGCAAACCCATGCAAACATGGGGAGAACATACAAGACTCAACTGAGCTTGGTCCGAACTTTCCTATTTTTTGGATCGCAGACGAACCCAAATCTTTCCAGAATGCCATTCTGTACTGGGCTGTGAAAGAGGGTGGTTTGGTGTTACAGTGTCTGCCAGGAAAACAATCTTAGGGAGTCAGGGACAGAGAAAACTCAATCAGGGACAGTCAGAAATCAATCACTCAATCTTATTGACAGGCAAAGTGAAGTGAAAGTATAGGATCTGCAAACAAATACTTTCATTTTGTTCCCCCCTTTATATATATATATATATACTGACGAGCAAAAGGGTAACAATGTTTTGAACTTTTGACTTTCGGGCCCCTTATCTCACCATCCACTACAGCTTCAAACATGAGACTACCATCATTTTATAGACATCATCTTGGTTATCTCATACATAAATTGATTTTGAAACTATTTAGCATATGATTAGTTATGCAGATTCTTGTCATGTAACTGCATTGTTACTGTTTCAGTTTACACACAATCGCAATTAAAAAATTTTATGCCATTGTTAAATGTAATTAAACCAGCATACATATGTGATTACTATAGGACACAAGGTATAGCAGCAATCACCTGTGTGTATTAATGATAAATTGAGCGTCAGGCCTTAATTGTCCATTTCCATGAATACTATTTCCACATGGTTGGAATTTAAATGTTTTTAGGGACTTGTTCAATTTAATTAAACCAGCATATATGTGATTAACCCCAATAAACAGGCCAGCACACTAAAGAATATGTAAGGCCCCTTTCACATGAGCTGGAGACTCGGACGTCTCCCGCATCATGTGCAGTGTACTGAACTGCTGGCACTGAATGGGGGTTACATAGCAATATACTGATTAACGATGCTATGTAACCCTTACAGTTCTGGAATGTGTTGGATAACATTGTCAGCATTATCCAACACATTCCAGAACTGTAAGGGTTACATAGCATCGTAAATCAGTATATTGCTATGTAACCCCCATTCAGTGCCAGCAGTTCAGTACACTGCACATGATGCGGGAGACGTCCGAGTCTCCCACTCGTGTGAAAGGGGCCTAAGGGATAAAAAATTTAGACCTAAATCAGTTTCCCTTTATTTCTGTGTTCACAAACATGTTTCTATTTATTTTATTAATTGGGGACTTATATTCAAACTAGCAGCATATATTAAGTGATTACTATGCCAATAGACAGGGTGGCACATAAAAGTATATGGGAGTGATAACAAATTTAGGGCCCAAATCTACTTTCCTATGGCACACTTTTTTTTTTTTTTTAATTTATTTATTTATTTATTTTTTTTTGGGGGGGGGATTGTTGATTATATTCAAACTAGCTGCAAATATGCATGTTTACTACACCAATACAGAAGAAGGTCTGCCAAAACTCGCATTGGGGTTGGCGCCATCCTTGAGGAGACACAGTATGGGTAATGGTTTCTTGTCCTGTATACTTTGCTGCTGATTCATTTGTTGCACTTGCACTTTATTTTCCACAGTTTTTTTCCTTTGTGGACATATAGAAACTGTTCCCACTGTGTTCTCCTCCAGTAGATGTGATCTTTTCCCTGTACCTAGACTTGCTTGTATGTATGTACTGGTCTAATTGATTAATAAAATTCATATTGATTGTAAGCGGTCTGGCATCTATTCAATATTCTATATTTTATAGGTATTTTATCTCTATGCCATAGGCTTTAATTCAGTAGTCCACACTTGATTAGCAGTGGTTATATAAATTTAATTTTTTGGTTGAGTTTTTGCCCTCATTTTGGTTTTTGTTTTACACCAATATATAGTGTAGTGCGCAACATTTATCTGAGAGGCCCAAAAATGTAGTAGCAGCACCATCTATTTGGCTAAAAGTAGTGGTAGTAGTAGTAGGCCGCAGTTGTCCTTACTGGCTTAAAAAAGCCGCACATTATAGTTGAGGACAAAGAAGATGAAATTGAGGATTGGATGGCTCACTCCTTCTGTCAGTCGCAGCAGGATGACATATTGGTGACTTCAGAGTGTGACACCATGACATGGGGTCAGGTGTCACAGTGTTCCTCCTGCTTCTCCTTGCAGCCCCAAAGAAGGCAATCAGTGTAGTCTTCCTAGAGGTTTGCTTTCCTTTTTTCTAAGCAGTGGCAAGAAAACCCCACCACGCCCTAAGGAAGATAGTCAAGAGAGTCTCCCTGTTGACGACTTATGTGAGAGCAATCAGTGTTGGTACTGCCCTGAGGAGGAGGTGTAGTGGCAGTTGGGGAAGAGCAGGAGAGGAAGGCCAAAGAAACCACCATGATATCCCACAGTCTGATTGTGTGCTGGACCGAATCAAGGCGAGGTGTTTCGGGTCCAAACCAAAATTTAAAAAAAATTCCGTGAACCGAACCCATAACGAAACTTGACTGGCTCGCTCATCTCTAACACGAATATATTTTTATACGCACACAGTGTGTGTATGTACATTGCAAATACAACTTGCCTAATAATTGTGCACACAGTGTAGATTGTTGTCATTCTCACTAAGATTGCTTGGTTATTCCAAGCAAATATAGCACACATCTAAGAATATAACATAAATTATGTATATGCTATCTATACCTTTATTCCTTGATTTCCAGGAGAACCATTCATTCCTTTTTGGCCCTTTGAGAAAACAATTGATTAAAAGTGTTTGCAAATTATGTAATTTAACATTTTTCAATTAAAGTTGTTTTTCCCACCATTAAATATCCTGTTTATTGCATGGTTACTTAAAAATCTAACTATGCAACTATGAGTTATGTTATTTATTTACATAACTCATGGTGTTCAAAGTGTATTGCAAGTGCATGTTCACCTAATGAGCTGGTGTACACCCATGTTTAGTAACCCTTCCTACATGCCTCTGCATATTGATTATCTCTTTACATTCTTGCCAGCAGTTTCCATTTCAGTAGGACAATCCAAAAAAGGTCATTTGGGCATGTTCAGGGGGTGGTTGAGGGGCATTCCTGATAATTTTGTGGGCAAAACTACAATTTCCTGAATTTTGCAATTTCATTTACCTTTTTGTGGGGAAGTAAAGACTAGTTTCACACTAGCATTAAAACCAGATTTCATTGTCTCTGGCATAACTGACAGCCAGATCCTCAACAGGTCACGGTAAAGTCAAAGGGCACCCTCAGGGAAAGGCAGTACCCAGCTAGACTGAATACTATGAACTCTGGTAAGCAGTTATTCTGCCAGAATAGTCTGGAAGATGGTTTTGATGCTAGTGTGAAAGTAGCCTAGAAGGTATTATACTGTCAGCTACCAGAGGGAGAAGGAGGTTGATTTTGCCTAGGGCCTTCCCCAGCAGTACTTTTATACTTTATACTTTTAAACTTTCAAGCCTTTTCGTATGAAATAATTCAAGAGATAACCCAGACCTGGTCCCACTCATGCCGGGTCTAAAATTGTGGCCGTGGCGTGTGGGGGGAAGGGGACCAGCCAGCAAGCCCATCTCATGTACCATTTTCTATGCCTGTTTCAGGTGTGGAAAATGGTCTAAATGTAAGACAGCTAGAAAGCTATCTTACATTTAGAACTGGCGCTGGATGAGCCAAAGTTATGGAGAAGCCTGTGCCTCTTCATAACTTCAGCGGATCTACCACCTAAACGCCAGTCTTAATAAATGTGCCCCTATATGAATAGTTAAAATTTAGCTCTGAGTTTAAAATCAGGATAAAGGTCCAAAGCATACAGGAACATTAGCGTTCTGCAGTAAAGGAGTGCTTTCAGCAAAGTAGTGTCAGTTCCTAAGTGGGATTAAAAGCTAGTGTTGCAGGCTATATTATATTAGCACAATTTCTGTGTTTTAAAATATTGGATTTAGGGAATTATACAGTTTTATGCATTAGATATTTTGGACTTTCATATTTTGGACTCTTGATTTTTTATTAAATGCTTTGTTGTGTACCTGATGCTGGCCTCTTACCAGCTGCTCCTGTGTGACTATAATGATTGTTCTAATTCTTTAGCAAAAGCTCTCCAGTTGTTTATTGTCATACTGAAAAGTAAAAGTCAGTTCAAGCATTCTTAGAAATAAAGTTACTATGACATCATGGCATAAAAAAAAACCTCTAATGTGCCGTTGTAGTGGAACTGTGGAGGCAATTGAAGTGCAGAGACATTGAGGTAGTCACTGGCAAAATATCTAATGATCTCAATAGCTAAACAGTTTTCTTGGTTGAATAACCTTGCAGTTTATATCTCAATACCAGATAATAAGCTGTTTAGTATTTTTCTAACTCATTACTTTATTGAAGGTTTTGATGAATTATTACCAACCTAGATATTCGTACAGTTTCAGCAAAATATTGAGTTTGTACCTGAATTCCATGTTCACCTTGATTCCCTTTATCACCCTAATAAAATAAGTAAAAATCAAAAGACACAATGTACTATAAACTGAGGATCTTAGAGAAGTCTAATAATAATAATAATAATAATAATAATAATAATAATAATAATAATAATCATAATCATAATAATATATTTCAAAGTGAAACACATTTTGGTGTGTGTCCTGTGCTTGGCTATTTCCATCAGTACCATAGACTTTCAATGCTTGACTTCTACTCCATTCAAAGTCCTAGCCACAGTCTTGCAGGTTGGGGAAACAAGAGATGTCCTTCATTCTGGTAGTCGATGGAGTTCGAGGGGTTGGATCCCCACCAATATGGCATTTATGACCTATCTAATGGATAGGTTTAAGATATGCAACATATTTAGCAAAAACTCGAAAATGTGCAGCCAAACCCAAAGAGGAAATTTTACACTACTTCTGAACATGCTCCGTGTGTCCCTTTTTGTCTTCCAAAAAGTTGTGCACTTGATGAACCATATCGGGTAATAGCTCTTAAAAGGATCATGTGTCTTTTACCCTATTGCTTTTCAGAAAGGTATAGGATGTGGAGAGACAGCCTTAATAATATGTCAGAATATTGCTAACTGTTATTGTGTTTTGTTGGTTTATATGCTACCATGACTGTAGTTGGCAGAGATAAGTGAATCTATTTGCCGTTTCGTATATTCGCTCCAAAACTTCGTTATTTCCTATCCTTTCCAATTCGCTTCGTACGAATCTTCTTAAATGTTCCTAAATCTTTGTATGCAAACTCTACGTACGCATCCGATAATTTGTACGCTAATGCTACGCATCTGATAATTTGTACGCTAATGCGTACATATTCAGTTAAGTAGCGTACCTTTAACAACGCTATACTTGAGGTTTGTTATTTGTGCGGGAATGTTCGCAGTGTATGGGTACGCTCATGCGTACATATTCAGTTAAGTAGCGTACTTTTAACAACACTTAGACTGGATGTTCGTTATTTGTGCGGGAATGTTTGCAGAACATGACCGCAATAGCGAATATTTTTTAACGTTCGAAGCTTCATGCATATAGAAGCAAAGCAATTTGGACCGAATAAATTCTTATCCGAAACTAATCTTTTTAAACATTCGGCAAATATTCACCGAAATGAATCTTTGAAGATTGGCTCATCTCTACTTGCTATAATACTCATTTGCATCCATTTCATAGATCCTGACATATGTATGGTTTGTTCTATACTGTCACCTAGAGTCCATGCTGTGTTATGTAATGGCATTGTGTACATGCGGCAAGACCTTTTGATCATATTACCCTACTGGAAGGTAGACAGCATCATTTGATAATTTTCAGAGCTAGAGAGGGATCTCATAATAGATTGTGCGACTGTGCTTTCTTTCTGACCCTTGTTTTACACTTTAGGGACTCTTTAGGGGTTTTAGTTAAATCCAACAGTTATAACAGAAAGGATATCAGTCAAATTCATAAAATAACTGCTATGGTATAATGCAAGGTTTAGTGGTGCTGTAGGTATTAGTTAAACATTGTAATGTACTAAATCTGTTTGTGAACATTCATAAATATTTTTATATTACCTTGGCACCCGGAAGTCCAGAAATCCCTGTATAACCTTGTGGGCCTGGAAGACCACTATCCCCTTTTTCTCCCTGATTGGCAAGTTTAGTAGGCACATGTATAAGTGTATAACATAGAAAATAATTGTAATAGCTTTAAAGTGACATTAACTTTTCAAAAAACTTTTGATGTATCATAGTGACATATCAAAAGTTTTGATCAGTTAGGGTCTCAGTGCTGAGACACACACAAATCTGTAAAAAGAGGGGAATGAAGAGTGTGCGTATCACAGATTTGAGAAGGGCTAATAGACTCCTGTGGAGCCCGTCTAGTACAGTTAGGAGAGGATAAGTGACATGCACATGCTTCTCTGTCCTCCTTCTGGTGAATGATGGGGGTCTCAACACTCAGAGTCCCACTGATCAAAGCTTTTGATGTTGTGTTTTTTTTTATTTCATTATACAATGTATTCATCTTTGTACATACATTCTACTCTCAGGCCACAATGCATCAGATTTCAAAAATGTTAATAGTAGAAGAAGAAATAATGGAAATAGATTGCTTCCCTAAATTTATATCAACTGAGTTAAACAAGTTTTACATGTGTAAAAAATTACAAAAGTTGGAGCAGTAGTGATCTGATCTTTGAACTGTATGTATTTGGCAGCTGAGTAGTTTTATTTTGGTTCATGATCCTTATTGTGTCAAACATTAAAAAAATGAAAACCAGCTAATTATCCACTTTCCAGCTAGAAATTAGGACCACACAGTATTAAAGCAAATTTCACCCACTGAAGAAGCAGACTTAAAAAATTAAATAAAGTTTTTATGATTTGTTAGGATTCACGTGCTGCCGTAGTGAAAAGGAATTAACAGGAAATATTTTCAGGATGAAAGTGGAGCTGTATGTTTTAGGCCAGTTATTTAAAATGTTAAAGGGTTTGTGTCATCTTGGACAATGGGGGCCTATCGCTAGGATATGCCCCCACTGTCTTATAGGTGCGGGTCCCACTGCCGGGACCCGCACTTATATTCAGAATGGAGCCCTGAAAGTGAAGGAGGGAGCACTGTGCATGCGCAGCCGCCCTCCATTAATTTCTTTGGGGCCAGCAAAAATATCCGAGCGCTGGCTCGGTTATTTCCGTTGGCTCCATAGAAATGAATGTGAGCGGGGGCCGCGTATGCAAGGTACACTCCCGTTCATTTCTATGGGGAGCCAGCTTGGTGGTGGCTGGACCGGAGTCCTCCAGCCATCACCTTGCAGGGCTCCGTTCTGGATATAGGTGCAGTGGGACCCGCACCTATAAGACAATGGGAGCATATCCTAGCATTATGCCCCCATTGTCCATGATGAGACAACCCCTTTAATTAATTCCAGTTATTTTAACCCCTTAGTGACCAGCCTGTTTTTGGCCTTAGTGACCAAGCGTTTTTTTTTCTTTTTTCATCATCGTGTTCCAAGAGCTATAACTTTTTCATTTTTCCATCTATATAGATGTATGAGGGCTTATTTTTTACGGGACAAGTTGTAGTTTTTAATGGTGCCATTTTGGGGTACACATAACTTTCAGATTAACTTTTATTAACTCTTTCTGGGAGGGAAATAGAAAAAAACTGCAATACCACCACTGCGTTTTTACGTTATAAATTTTACGGCGATCATTTTTCGGTATAAATTACAACATATATTTATTCTCTGGGTCAATACGATTACAATGATACCAAATACATATAGTTTTTTTTTGCGTTTTACTATTTTTTTGCAATAAAATCCTTTTTTTTAAAGAAAAAAAAGTTTTTACATTGCTGATTCCCAAGAACATAATTTTTTTTTATTTTTCTTTCTATGGAGTTGTGTGGGGGCTTCATTTTTGCGGGACAACTTGTATTTTTCATTGGTATCCTTTTTTAGTAAATGACGCTTTTTGATCGCTTGTTATTACGTTTTTTCGGTGGCAACTAAGAATAAATTAGCAATTCTGTCTTGTTTTTTTTAATTTTTTTTTTATTGTGTTTACCGTAGGGGCTCATTTTTGTGATATTTATGTAGTCCGGGTCGTTACGGACGTGGCAATACCAAACATATGGGGGAGATTTTTTTTTTGCAATTTTTTTCATTGAAAAGCGTATTTTCAATGGAAAAAAATAATATTTTTTATTTTTTAATGGATTTTTTTAATAGAATAAATGTGGTTTTTTTTTTACTTTTTTTACCACTTATAGTCCCTTTGTGGGACTATTAACAATCAATATTCTGATTGCCTTTAAAATGCAATGCATTATCCCTATAGTGCATTGCATTTTAATGACAATGCTATTCAGAATTTGACCAGCAGGTGGCGCCAGAGAGGCGCAGCCTGCTGGTATCTACTCAAGGCTGGTCTGGGGCCTAGATCAGACCCCTGCCAGCCTTCCCACACATCGGCACCCTGCGATCGCTTTTGCAGGGTGCCGATGGGAGACAGATGGGAGACCGCTCCCTCTGTCAGCACATTACATGCGGCGGGCACCATTGCCCACGGCATGTAAAGTGTTAAACAGCCCGGATCGGCACTCCTGCCGGTCCGGGCTGTTAGAGCAGGGCCGCGGCTATCATGTGAGAGCCGGGCCCGCGCTCCCCGCTGCACGGGAGACCCGTGCAGCGCTTAGACTGGGCCGCCGTGAAAAAGCGGCGGCCCAGCCTAAGGCCCCTTAGTGACCGCCGTAAAAAGGCGTATGGGTGGTCACTAAGGGGTTAATATACTTAGTTACTAGGATTATAATAGCAGTAGTGATATGAGTATTAACACTGGAACCTAATATAATCCTTATACCTTGCTTTAATACATTACTATAGAAATCAATCGGACAGCTTTACTAATTCTGCCTAAAAATGCAGGTAGTGTAAACTTAGGCAGTGTGAACATCTGCTTAATGCATCACAGAGGCCGCTGCTGGATGTCTAGATAGAATTTACTGTATGCCTAGACTCTTTTCTCTAATGTTATACTACCTATTAATTGATTTAATACTTCATGGCGAGCAGTGGATTATAGTTTTTGGATTTAAAAATATGTCCAAAATGAGATTCACCAAATTGCACCAAATTTTGGGACAATTATGGAAGAATTGAGACACAGCTTTAATAGTAGTAAATGCAGGCCAGTATCTTAATTTTATTGAAAATAAATACATACTGTATACATTTGGTAAAATACCATTTGCCAGCACTTCACAGGGATTCACAGTTATGTAGCTGCAATGCACAAAAAGCAATGTTACATACCTTTGTGCCTAAAGCACCAACTTTCCCAGGAATTCCAGGATCACCTTTATTTCCCTGTAAAGAATTAAGATCCCTTTTTAAAAAAAAAATATCAGTGCAATTTAAATGACAGTTACATGGAACGGGAAAAGGAGTAGAAAAAAATATTTAAAATGATTAGAACTGAGTTTTGTGCAGGTTGAAGAACAACATAGAGGTGGCGACATATTTTGTAATACAAAAATAGGTCTTTTCTCCAGTATCATTCAATGAGAATTAGAGTAAGAGCATGCTTGATACCCTCCATGTGGCAGATGGAAAACAACATCCATGTTTTGAATAAGGAGAACCTTGAGGCCCTTTTAGACCTCACAATTTTTGTGGGAATTATTGGGAACATGCATTCATAGAAACGCGTGTTCCCAATAATTGGCTCATATAATTGAGCAGCTGATGTACGAGCAAATGCTCTTTTGACCGACATTTTTCCTCATATGCTGCTAATCAACAGAAGCTAATGAGGGAGGAATCACTGTGGTAGAAATTGATCTTCAGACATTCAGATTGCATCAGTCTGTGTAATCAGGTTGGTGCAAATGAGAGCCGTTGGATGTGCTATAAAATCATCAGCACTAGCACTGTCCGACATCGGGCAGTATAATACATCCCTAGACTGAGCCCTTAGACTGATGTTGACTACTTCTACATATACAAGAAAAAAGATACAGTGCATTTGGAAAGTTTTCAGGCCCCTTCACTTTTTTAACATTTTTACGTTGTCCCTTTGTGCTACAATAATAAAAATCTAATTTTCTAACATCAATTGGCACTCAATACTCAATAATGGGAAAGTGAAAATAGAAATTTAGAAATGCTTGTAAATTTATTAAAAAGAAAAAACAAAAATTTCACATGAATGTAAGTATTTATAGTGTTTGCGATGACACTTGAAATTTAGCTCTGGGGCTTTCCATTTATCATGATCATCTTTGAGATATTTGTACACCTTGATTGGAGTCCATCTGTAGTAAATTCAGTTGATTGGATATTATTTTATGCCCTTGTCTATATATAAAGGTTTAACAGCTGGCAATGCATATCAGAGTAAAAACCAAGCAAAAGTAAAAAATATACGTTATTATGTGCTATTAGCGAACATTCGCGCACTAATAACGAACGTTCATTTAAAAAATGTACGCAACTTCTTAGAAGACATACACAAATAGCGTATGAATACTCAGCGTACTATTGTCTACGCGATTACGTAATACGCAGGCACGCACGATGAGAGGCTGCGGCGTGCACTCCTCAGAGGCAGAGCGAATATTCGAAAATGGCATCCAGGCGATCCTCATCATTTAGCTCTGAAGAGCTGAAATTCCTGATCCGGGTGATGGACAGAGAGGATTACGATGGCACACACCGCCATCCAAACCAGCATAAGAAGGAGGTGATCCAGCAGGTGATCCAAGGCCTGCGCCATCGTCTCCACACCGTGCGGACCCCGGGCCAGATCCAGCGGAAATGGTCTGATCTGAAATTCAAATGCCCAGAGCGGCTTAATGAGATCCGCGCAGAGATACGGCAGGGTGAGTAACAAAATATTTGATAAGTAAAAATATGTAAAAAAAATAGTGTACTTTATTGTATATATACCAGCAGTCACTGCGAATAATGAAAAAAAGTATAGAAGGACAATGTGGTTGTGCGTAGTGCGCTGCAGTAATTTTGTTTCATGCTACAACTCTAACTCTCAACCCAAACAACTTAAGTGAAGGTATTCTAGTCATTATTGTTAATGGTGCTGGCCGTTCTCCCGTTTGTGTCATGCAAATGCACTAGTTCGAAAGAAAGGACCCTTATATGCCCCATTCATAGTTAGCGCTTCCTCCTCCTACACACAGACTCAAAGACGTGCCCATTCTGCAGCTACTGTCAGTGGGCGATATCCAAAGTATTCCTACCGCACCGTGTTAACGATATAAAGAAGGTTATTGCGACGATAACGTTATCTATTGCCATAAATACCTTTTTAGAAGAAAAAAATATGATATGGCCACCCTCTCACACCCATAATATCTTAATAGTAGTATGTGTTAGTATTAAAAAGAGTCTTCATCTAACAATTGTGTACATTTTTATGTTGCAGAGCACCGTCAATGATGGCGTCACCACCATCGAGGCAGGACGGCCCCTGAAGTACCTGTAGCCTCTAGTAAGTGTAAAACATATTTAATTTATTTTTCATCCAAGCTATGTGGGAGTGCAGCTGCAGTAAGAGCACTAGTGGTTAGGAACGGGATCCTCCAGCCCCAAACTATTCCCATGTAGCTACAACTGTTCATTAGAGTTGAATGTAAGGCTACTTCTACACTAGCGGCAGCCCGGATCCAGCGGGTGAAGGGTCCCTCCGGATCCGTGCTGCCGCAGGTACACGTGTCGGGCCGGAACCGCGCTACGGCCACAAATTCACTGAAATGGGGGTGGGCCGCGAATCCGGCCGCAGCATGTTAACCCCTGCTGAGAGGCAGCCGGAGCGAAAATACAACATGTGTACCTGCGGCAGCGCGGATCCGGAGGGACCCTTCACCCGCTGGATCCGGGCAGCCGCTAGTGTAGAAGCAGCCTTAGGCCATTATTTCATGATTTTTGACAGCTGCTACACCACAGAGGAACCGCTCTCACCGTCCTCCACCCCAGCCAGAGAGGACCCCACCTGCCCCTCCAACACCACCAGCCCAGCTACCAGAGGTAGAAGGTAGGTAAAAAAAAAGTGTAATGGTTGGACCTTCTGTCTTCAAAATATGAGCTAAATGTATGTTTTATCTTTGGTAGCTCCAACCGACAGGGAGCAGTTTTCCCCTGGACCATGGGAAGACCACGCCATATGGGTGTCCAGTAAGTACTACAAAAGGCTCAGTCAGTACAGAATACATGTCACAGAATAAGTCGCTCCTAGAGATGAGCGAACTTTTGAAAAGTTCGGTTCGCTTCGTTTCGGCGAACTTTCGTGAAGTTCGGATTCGTACGAACCGAACCTAAAACGAACCTTGCTATAACGGCTGAATAATTGCTGCTACAGTAATGGGAGTCTGATAGGGTATAGTTTCGTTTACTTGCAGTTGCTATTACAATGAAAAAAGTGGAAAAAAGTGGAAAAAGTGACTTCAACAACGGCGACGCAAAATATACGCATATTTGAGAATTTACACTAATGCGTATGCTAATGCGAACATTCCTGCACAAATAACGAACATACAGTGTAGCGTTGTCAAAGGTACGCTACTTAACTGAATATGTACGCATTAGCGTACACATACACTGCGTCTGCGAACATTCCTACTCAAGTAACGAACATACAGTGTAGCGTTGTCAAAGGTACGCTACTTAACTGAATACGTACGCATTAGCGTACAAATATTTAGCGTACTATTCGTACGTACGTACGCACGCACGACGTAGAGGCATAGACTCCACCCCTTTTACTCCTCCTCCCTCTCGAGATCCAGTCAGCGAGAGAGAAGACGCAAGAAAGATGGCGTCTTGCCAACGTGGCCCTTAGTGGGGCGGAATGGTTTGGGGCATTGACCCCTATGAGCCTACAGAAAAGCCCGAAGAAATATATTGGGAACAATGGAACCAGGAATCCCGGCCCAAGAAGCCACAAGAGACACCCGCCGCGCCGGCTGGTGCGGTGGAAGCGGCTGCAGCTCGCGCTCCGCCGCCCCGGAAGAGAGATTATTCACTGAGGCAGAACCCCATGATTCCCGAAGCAGTGACCGCAAAGGCCCTCACCCTCTGGGAGTACAAGAGACGCGTGGAGGAGTGGGTGGTGCAGGTCTTAGAACACCCCCGTGCCGGAGATCCCGTACTGGAGAGAAGACGGGGCACCGTGCTATGGTTCAGCGTGGAGAGAGGCGTGGGTTTTATCACCGATGAAGAAACCGCCGAGGAATTCTACGTGAATCGCAGGTCGGTGAAGAGGACATATCTACCTCCGAGTCGTCATAATTTACATCCCAGGGACTATGTGATCTATACCCCGATGAAGTCCCTCCAGGGGCCGTTTGCAACAGGCGTGAAGGCATTGACCTGTCCAGCGAGGCCTGCCTGGCCCCCGGAAAGGTGGGAAGAAGAGTCAGCGGATAGCACGGAGCCATATCGCTTACCTGCTGCTGATGCCCCGCAGGCAAAAGAAGAGCCTATCCGTCAGCCGGAACCCTGATCCCGGGTCTACTGCCTCCACCTACAATGCAGGTGGGAGAGTTGGTCACCGCCACCTTCAACTTTCAGCCCACTGTGGTACATGCCAGACTACCCTGGCAAATCGAAGCCGCCATGAGCGCCGCCCCTCGGAGACCCCTACAAGAACCCCTACAGCCGGAGTGTCTGACCCCCGTTGTACCGGCAAGAGGATCCGGCCAGGAGGCGAAGGTAGGAGAGGCTTCCGCATCAGCATGCAGGACCCCCAAACTGGTCCCATCACTGAGAGGACGCCGGGGAATGGCTGCCGCTTATCGGGCAGCTTATCAGAGGCAGGAGCACCCTCTAATGTCCTTCAGCTCGAGTAGTAGCGAGGAGGACTGGCAGGCCTTCCAATAGTGGGAGCCTGCACTCAAGTACTGCCAAATAACTCAAGGACTAATGGGAGCCACCCCGTGGACTGAGCCTGAAAGGGTGAGAACCTGATTGGCTGTGTTTTAGTTGTTTATGTTGCCCTGTTTTGGCCTCATCTGGAAGGACACGTGGGTCAGGACTCCCCCCATCTGCAATAATCCAAGTTGCGCCATGTTTGCGCACCACATCCTTTTTCCCCCCTTTTCAGGTTGTTGGGAAATCACTTTTAAAAGGGTTTGTCAAGAAACCTTTTCTGCTATTTATAACCTATTTTATTACCCATGTGGATTACAAATTTCAAGTTGAATTTGGGACTTTGTTCCATTTCCAAGCCAAAGAAGAAGAAAAGATGGACTTGAATGTAACCACAGATATCCTATATTACGCCTGGTAAGTCTAACGCTGAACTCTCGCGCATGCGCCTAAAATTTTCCCGGCACATGCGCAGTAGCGCTTGCAGTGTCTACACTGCGAGCGCTGTCTTCTCTTCTGCGCACGCGCCGTCACTTCGCTAGTCCCGGGAGTGACGGTGCGTGCTCCAGAGGAAAGAGGCCGCCCCCCGCTGCTCCGATGGCTCATTTGCATACTTTTTAAAGTTTAAATTTCTACGCGACCGCTGCGCAGAACTCTGCATGAAAGGTATGATTTTAAAAGTTGTCACTAGGCCTTGTAACCTATGTATTTAAATACATAGGTTACAACCTAGTGACAGAGCCTCTTTAAATGTTTGCACTAATGTTTTTATATTTCAGCAACGTTCAAGAATATTGCCCATTGTGTGTGTTTCTTTGCAGGTACCACAATGTGTCCTAAATGCACTTTAATGTATGGTCACGCACTTAGCCAGATAGATAGCACCTTACTTGTCTCTACCTCAGATATATATGCTGCCTCTGAGGGCGTTTCACACTAACGGTTCATGGTAGCCAAGTGTCAGAGCCACAAGCAGTTTTCTCTTTATTCCTTCAGGGTTATCCTCGCTGCTATAGATGTGTCCGGAGAGAATAGTCTCTCCTTGGAACTATGGAAGGACGGGCAGCCCCCCCTCCTAGTTCATTGTCCTTTATGTGTGTGGTTAGAGAGATCTTAATTCTCTCATTGGAACTATGGCAGGACTGGCAGATTCCTCCTCCTAGTTCACTGTGTCCTGAGGCCTTGTGCACCGCCTCCAGGAAAATAACTTGCAGCTACAGATAGACATCAAGGTGACAAAGCGTAAAGCATTATCAGGTTTTGGTGCTTGGAAGGGATTACAGAATAAGGCCACCCTTCTATTTGTGGGCTTATCATTTCACAATGGTGGGATTACAGAGTGAAGACACCCCCATGCTTTCTTTGGTATTTTATGGCCGAAATATTCAGAGTCAGTCCGAAATGGTTGCTTAGTGCAGTTTACATAGGTTGTTCATCTGCTGAGAGAGGATAACAGAGATCGGACACCCTACTCACAAGGCAGGAACGTACCAGCATAGTAGCTCAATTGTCTATTTATGTATGTTATGCCATTTATATGTATCTATTTCATGCAGCACCTTGTATTCATTGGATTCCCTGTAAGCTTTTCTATATCCTAATCCTGTATGCTAATCCTAAACACAAGCCGAGGACGGCTTGACTTTAAGTAAGGGGGGATGTAACACCCCAGAGTAGTGTTACAACTCTGCGTAACCAGCTTCTATCTGTGTGCTACTCTAGAAATGTAATTCTGTGCATTGATGTCATCACCAGCATTAATATGTATTATATTCCATGTTATGCAACAGTTTCTCATGTAATGTACCTGGTGTACCAGCAGGTGTCAGTAAATACTATGGCAGATTCAGATGTAGTTTTACCAGAATGGTACATTCCTTAGTCCATTCTGACCCCCTCTGCTGGAGAGAAGTTAAGCTCTTCCAACTTCCTGCAGTGAGGAGAAAATGACAGTTTAGTCAGAGAGTTGTCCCCTGTACCCTGATCAGGGAGGACGTGTGCAGGACAGCAGAGCACCTTCAGCTCTGCTGTACCCTAAAGACAGAGTAATATAGCCTGCAATAAGGCACAACAATAATACTCTCAAGGGAAGCCAGACTTAAGAGGTAACCTCAGCTTAGAACAGGAAGCCTGAAACCTGAATTTCCAAGCATCTGCCAAGTATAAGCAATAAGCTGCACTTGCTGGACACCAAGTTGAAGGATGAACCTTATTCAAAGATAAGTTAATAAAACTACGTTGGACCATTCCCACAAGTCTACGCATCATTCCCACCTGACGACCCTCAATTACTACTACTAGTAATTTATTGCAGCCGGAGCCACCGCCTAGGGCCTGTCCGTCTCACGAGGTAGGAACACCATGACAATCCCACCAAAGACTTGAGTGGCCTAAATACCCCTTGGCACTCCTACCACTGGGACATAAAGGAAAATTACCTTAGAGGGCCTTGGAGGGGGAAAGGGTCATTATGATTATTATGACATTATGACATTATGACATTATGATTGAGTGCCTGCTGGTGAACAGACCCTTGAAACATTATGGTTGAAGACCTGGTGGTGAACAGACCCTAAAACATTATTTCTGAGGGACCGGTGGTGAACAGACCCTTGAAAACATTATGGTAGAAGGCCTGGTGTGGAACAGACCATTGAAAACATTATTTTTGATGGCCTGGTGGTGAACCAGTAGGGTTAAGAAGAGACAAGTTGAGGAGGAGGAGGAGGCAGCACTTGATTGCATCCAGTATGTTTCCAATTAGACAATTGTCGGTGGGGGCATTTGTAGGAGCAGTATTCTTTTGGACCCAGAAGGGCCTAGTACAGAGAACTGAAGTTGGAAGCTAAGAATATGCACGCTTGTAAAAATCAGTTTTTATACATGACAAAATGTTGATGTAGAGTTCAGCACAGGACAGTCAACGTTAAAAAAAACCCTCTAACATTACAGCTAGTCTAGTAGGATATGGATACGGTGAAATAGACAGACAACCTCACCCACAGAATCCATGATGTGAAGAAAGGACATTTAAAAAGGCACAGATTCAAGAAGGCTTTATGCCAGTTCCATTATCCAAAAATACGTGTCCAATTTTCATGAAATGGACACCTCACTGGCATTCGCTTTACAAATTGACAAAATGACAAAATGTCAAAAATTGACAAATTGACAAAATGTCAAAAATTGACAAATTGCCAAAATGTCAAAAATTGACAAATTGACAAAATGTCAAAAATTGACAAATTTACAAAAATTGACAAATTGACAAAATGTCGGCGCGCTCAGGCACTTCCGGGGCTGTGTGGGTGACGTCACACATCTTGTTTTTCACAGAAAACCAGGATACAAGGGATTATAGGAGTAATAATCCCTTGTGTCCTGGTCTATTCTGTGAAAAAAGTAGTTTTGCGTCGCCGTTTTTTTTTTACCAGATTCGTCACGAATCTGGTTCATTACGGTTCGGTTCACTCAAAATAATGGCGACGCAAAATATACGCATATTTGAGAATGTACACTAATGCGTACGCCAATGCGTGTACACATTAGTGAACATTCTCAAATATGCGTATATTTAGGGTATGGAATATGGCATATTCCATACCCTAAATATACGCATATTTGAGAATGTTCGCTAATGTGTACGCATTTTATGAATTAATACGCATTAGTGTACGCATTAGCGTACATTCTCAATAAATATGCGTATATTTTGCGTCGCCGTTATTTTAACCAGATTCGTTACGAACGTTCTCAAAATTCGGTTCGGTGACAAACAGAACTTTTGGGAAAGTTCGTAACGAATCTGGTTCGTTACGGTTCGGTTCGCTCATCCCTAGTCGCTCCAGTACATTAAAGTTTAGATTTTTTTTGTGGGACAACCACTGTAACTCGATCATACAAACTAAGTACATAACTGTTTCAACCCCTACAGACATCCCCACTGACTTCGAAGTGGAAGCTGGATTACGGCGCCTTGGCTCCAGGCTCCACGCTGCCTCCCGGCTCATTCGTGGCCTGCAGCTGGAGCTGCAAGAGCTGCAGGACATGATGGCCCGACGTCGGCAAAGGCCGGCGTAATCTTATTTTTTTGTTCCTTTCTTTTGTTTATTATATTATTTATTTGTTAAAAAGAAGTTTTTATTTATTACTAAAATATTCTTGAAAAACCTGTGTTTTGAGTGTTTTGTTAAACCTTTAACACCTTCCTGATCGTGACATAGTGTGAAGAAGACAGAGTTTTTTTCCCACGGCCATTTTCCCATATTAATGAACACAGCGGTGTCTGCCGGCCGAAGTATTACTACATTACACACACTTCTGTTCACTGATTGCAGCGTCTTCTATCTTCTTTCAGCAGGACCGGCCAATGGACCTGCCAAAGGACCTGCGGTGACGTCATTGCAGGTCCTTCTATCTTCATTCAGCAGGACCTGCCAAAGTACCTGTGATGACGTCACCAGGCTCACCACATGTTTTTTACTAAATTGCCCTATTTTTTCGCATTCTGCCTTAAGAATGCTATTATTTTCCTCTATAACCATGTGATAACGGAAGATAATATAATGAACCGAACACTGAACTTCAGTGAAAAAGTCTGGGTTCGGGTCCGGGTAAACGCAAAGTTCGGGTTCGCGCATCCCTAGTCTCCTGACAGAGCTTGAGAGGACTTGCAGAGAAGAATGGCAGAAAATCCCCAAATCCAGATGTGCAAACCTTGTGTCATCATACCCAAGAAAACTGGAGGCTGTAATCACTTCAAAAGGTGCCTCAATTAAGTACTAATTAAAGGGTCGAATACAATATTTTAGTTGTTCATTTTCGATAAATTTGCAAATATTTCTAACATTCTGCTTTCACTTTATGGAGTATTGAGTGAAGAATTTTGGGGAAAAACTTGAATTTTATTTTTTCACAAGGCCACAACATACCTAATAAAATGAAAAAAAAAGGGAGATAGACTGTGGTTAGAAATGGAGCATACATTCACTCATACATGGTAAGGTTGACACACGTTAAACTGAAACTAACTGGATATATTTTCCTATTTTACAATTGTCATTGCATATGCAACATTTCATGATTTGTTGACATAGACATCACAAGCATTCATTTTTACATTATTTTATAATTTCTATACAAATCCCGGGCATGCTCATGTTGCAATCCACAGACACTGATGTAAATTATTTCTATTTATTAAGAAGCCAAACAAGCATAAAATAATTGAATATTCGTGAAGAAATAAGAGTTGAAGGAATGGAATTTAGTTTTTAGGTCAAAAAGTATAGGAAAGAGAAAAGAGATCCTCTGGATAAAATGGATTTAAATATTTGATAAAAAAGGCAAAAAGTGGAATGATATCAGGAGCTGGTAGAGAGTTATAAGAAATGCCTAGTGGAAATGATTTTTGCCAAATGAACATTTTTGTTTAATCAACTATTGCAAAGTCAATGTGAAATTGATTTTTCTGTCAGATCCCACAGATCCTATTTATCTTTATGTACTTTTTACATGAAGATCAAATATTGAGAGCCAAGTATTCTTACATGTTTTACTTTCTGTAGATAGAGTATCTGCCACCTCCTCAAACATGTCTGTTTTAGCAACTACTTCCTCGTGTATTAACCCCTTAAAGACCAGGCCTATTTAAAATTTAGCATTTTTATTTTTTTTCCTCCCCGCATTCCAATAACTATAACTTTTTTACTTTTCTTTTCACATAGCCATATGAGGGCTTTTTTGTTGCAGGACGAGAGGCATTTATTAATGTCACCATTTAATTTACCATGTCTTGTATTGGAAAACAGGAAGAAAAATTATTTGTGTGGTAAAATTGAAAAACAAAAACATCACACAATTCCGTCAAGTTTTTTTGTGTTTTGACATAATGGCGTTCACTGAGCACTAAAAATGACATGACGTCCTTATTCTGCAGCTGAATACGATTATGGCGATACCAAACTTGCATAGTTTTTATTTTGTTTAATTACTTAAAAAAAAATAAAACCTTTGAAAATAATCAAAATTTTCTTTGCATCGCCAGTTTTTGACAGTCATAACTTTCTATGCTTTTTCAGTCTAAAGAGCTGTATGAGGGCTTGTTTTTTTGTTGAATAAACTTTAGTTTTTATTGCTACCATTACTTTTTGATCACTGTCATTCAATTTTTTGGAGGGACAAGATGACAAAAAATGGCAAATCTCGTGTTTTTCTTTTTTTCCCATTAGGGTGTTGACTAGAGATGATGAGCGAGCACTAAAATGCTCGGGTGCTCGTTATTCGAGACAAACTTTTCCTGATGCTCGGGTGCTCGTTTCGAGTAACGAACCCCATTCAAGTCAATGGGAGACTCTAGCATTTTTGCAGGGGACCAAGGCTCTGCCTAGGGAAGGCTGGGTGAAAACCTGGAAACCTCAGAAAATGATGGAAACACCACGGAAATGGACAGGAAACAGCAGGGGCAGCATGCATGGATGCCTCTGAGGCTGCCTAATCCCACCATTACCCCAAATTCTCTGGCAACAGTCTGGTGGTTACCCTCATGGCAATTGTGCACACCCAGACCAAGAAAGGCGAGGCACATGCCCATCACATGTTAGGGAAGCACCCAACTAGGTGCAAAGACAAATTGTTTAGAGAGAGGGCCTGTAGGTGGACCTCCGGAAAAATTGTTTAGAGAGAGGGCCTGTAGGTGGACCTCCGGAAAAATTGTTTGGAGAGAGGGCCTGTAGGTGGACCTCCGGAAAAATTGTTTAGAGAGAGGGCCTGTAGGTGGACCTCCGGAAAAATTGTGGTAAAAGAGTGCAGGTTGGACCTCTAAAAAAATTGCGTTTTTTGGGTCAGCGTTAGGCAAAGACGTTTGTAGGAGGAGTAGAGAAGAGGAATCGGAAACATAAGTAATGTTAATCTTTAGCTGCTTTCCCCCGGAGGAGATTTGAATTCCGGTGAATTCCAGGCTTTGTTCATTTTAATAAGCGTCAGCCTGTCAGCACTGTCAGTTGACAGGCATGTACGCTTATCGGTGATGACATCACCAGCTGCACTGAATACCCGCTCTGACAACACGCTAGCGGCAGGGCAGGCCAGCACCTCCAAGGCATACAGCGCCAGTTCAGGCCACGTGTCCAGCTTTGAAACCCAGTAGTTGTATGGAGCAGAGTGATCACGCAGGACGTTGGTATGCTCAGCTAGGTACTCCCTCACCATCTTTCTGTACAGCTCCCCCCTACTCTGCCTAGACTGAGGACATGTGACAGTGTCTTGCTGGGGTGACATAAAACTGGCAAAGGCCTTGGAGAGCGTTCCCCTGCCAGTGCTGGAAAATCTGCCTGCTTGCCTCCTCTCCCCCGCTACTTGGCCCACTGAACCATGCCCTCTGCCGCTAGCGGTGTCAGATGGGAAGGATTGTTTCATTGATTCACTCTCATACTCCTTTCCTCTACAGGGATGAGAGTGGAAAGGTTCTGCTTGTACCGTGGGTCCAGGAGAGTGAACACCCAGTAATCAGTGTTTAAAAAAATGCTTCTAACGCGAGGGTCACGGGATAGGCAGCCTAACATGAAGTCTGCCATGTGCGCCAGAGTCCCAACACGCAAGAATTCCCTCTCCTCACTGGCCTGACTCTTCATTTCCTCCTCCTCCTCCAAGTCCTCCTCTTCAGCCCATACACGTTCAAGAGTTAAGAAGGACTGAGCACTGGTACCCTCTTCTGTCTCGCCGACATTCTCCTCCTCTTCCTCCTCATCTTTATCCCCGTCCTCTGATACGCGTTGAGAAACAGACCGGAGGGTGCTCTGGCTATCAAGCGACGTATCTTCCTCCACCGTCTCTTGTGATAAGCGCAAAGCATCCGACTTCATGCTAAGCAGTGAGTTTTTCAACAGGCAAAGCAGCGGGATGGTAAGGCTGATAATGGTGGCATCGCCGCTGACCATCTGTGTTGACTCCTCAATGTTGCTGAACACCTGACAGATATCAGACATCCACTTCCACTCCTCATTGTAGACTTGAGGAATCTGAGTGACCTGACTACCAGTTCTGGTGGAAGTTGACATCTGGCAGTCTACAATCGCTCTGCGCTGCTGGTAAATTCTGGATAACATGTTTAATGTCGAATTCCATCTTGTGGGCACTTCACACGACAGTCGGTGAGCGGGCAGTTGTAGGCGGCGCTGTGCTGCCCTGAGAGTGGCAGCATCTGTGGTCGACTTGCGGAAATGCGCACAGATGCGGCGCACCTTAGTGAGCAAATCAGACAGATTGGGGTATGTCTTGAGGAACCGCTGAAGTATTAGATTGAACACATGGGCCAGGCATGGCACATGTGTCAGTCTGCCGAGTTGCAGAGCCGCCACCAGGTTACGCCCGTTGTCACACACAACCATGCCTGGCTTGAGGTTCAGCGGTGCCAGCCACAGATCTGTCTGCGCCGTGATGCCCTGTAACAGCTCTTGGGCGGTGTGCCTTTTGTCACCTAAGCTCAGCAGTTTGAGCACCGCCTGCTGGCGCTTACCCACGGCACTGCTGCTGCGCCTAGAGCTATCGACTGAAGGCGCCGTGCCCATGGATGGTAATTCAGGGGAGGAGGTGGAGGAGGGTCGGAGGAGGAGGCATAGTACGTCTGAGAGACCGTGACCGAGGTAGGCCCCGCAATCCTCGGTGTGGGCAGTACATGAGCGGCCCCAGGGTCAGACTCGGTCCCAGCCTTCACCAAGTTAACCCAATGTGCCGTCAGTGATATATAGTGTCCTTGCCTGGCAGCACTTGTCCACGTGTCCGTTGTTGGGTGGACCTTCTCAGAAACAGCATTGGTCAGGGCACGGATGATGTTCTGTGACACGTGCTGGTGTAGGGGATGGGACAGCACATCGGGAAAAATAGTGGCGGCTGGGGACCGAATACCGAGGGGCAGCCACCGCCATGAGATTGCGAAAGGCCTTGGTCTCTACCAGCCTATAGGGCAGCATCTCCAGGCTCAGCAATTTGGAGATGTGGACGTTGAGGGCTTGGGCATGTGGGTGGGTGGAACTGTATTTCCTCTTGCGCTCCAGCGTCTGCTGTAAAGACAGCTGAACGCTGCGCTGGGACACATTGGTGGACGCTGTGGAGGTGTGGTTTTCCGGCGGGAGGCGCTCGTGCCGGGGTCCTGGGCAGGGGGTTGACTAGCAGAGGCAGCGAGTGACACGGGAAGGAGCAGTGGTGTGACCCGCAGGAGGTGAACGGCCTTGGTTCCATTGAGTGGGGTGTTTAGCACTCATATGCCTGCGCATGCTGGTGGTGGTTAGGCTAGTAGTGGTGGCACCCCTGCTGATCCTGGTGTGGCACAGGTTGCACACCCCACAGTCCTTCGGTCATCCTCACTTTCTTTAAAGAACCTCCAGACTTGCGATCATCTAGGCCTCGCCACGGGAACTTCACTACGTGAAACAGTTGCTGCTGATGCACCAGCTCTGGCCCTGCTTCTTCCTCTGGCCACACCACTGACTCTTCCAACCTGTTCTGGTGCAGCACTCGCCTCCGCCTCAGAAGCACTGTCTTCACTCGGCTTATCAACCCCAGCTTGGGTCAGGTCACCTCGTCATCCTCCGATTCCTCAGTCTGCTCCCCCTCGGACTTCCTGCCCTGACAACAACTTCACCACTGTCTGACCACCGTGTCTCCTCATCGTCCGACACCTCTTTACACACTTCTTCCACTAAGTCAACATTGTCATCATCATCATCACCCACAGGACTGCGACAGTTGGAAAACTTGGGCATCGGGAAAGAGGTCAGCAGCAACCTGAGAAGTGGTTTGTGACTCTGGGAAGGGTCCAGAAAACAATTCCTCAGAGTATGCCGGATCGCATTCCAAATTTTCCTGGGAGGGGCAGACTGGGGGGAAGGAGGTTGAGGTGGAGGAGCCAGAGGAGTGCTCCCTTGAGTAACATGGGTGGACTGCGTG
>ONZH01010315.1:0-36144 GCA_900303285.1 Rhinella marina
AAATATATTTTTTTTTTTTGGTTTTGTTTTTTTGAATATGACGTGCAGAAACTATCAGAGAGCAAACTCAGCCCCTGCTGACGGTGGCTATTTTGACTGCAACCCAGACAAATGTTGCACAGAGATTTTTGTAATCTAACTGTATCAGTGACAGCAAAAGACCTTTTTTAATTAAGTGACGTACAGAATGTGTCACCTGGACAGAAAATACGGATTGTGTTGAGTGGACAGCTGAACTGTGACACACAGAATGGTTCCACACAGCTGTGTGAAATGGATTTGTATCACTGAGATATAACAATAAAAAAAAAAGGGTTATATATGGCGATAGCTGCACTACTAGTGCCAGCCAGCCAGCCCAGCCAGGAGACCAAAAAAAATGTCTTGTAGCCCTTAGAAGGGCTGTTGGGTTCTTTTGAGATCACTCCTGCCTAACAAAGAACTAAATGCAGGCCCTAACACTCTCCCTGAAACGCAGCAGCTCTATCCCTAACGACATCCAGACAGCATCTGAGCCAAGCACTGCGGGCAGTCACTAGTATATTCCAGGGTCACCTGATCAGGCCAGCCAACCCCTGCTATCGACATGTAAGGGCCCCACGTGATGCTGGGTGTACCGCAGAATCTCCTGGCTTGTGATTGGCTGAGTTTATAGGCGCCAAAAATGCACAATGCGGAAGTTGCCATTTCCTCGAGCATGGCAAGATACTCGTCCGAGCAGCGAGTACTTAAGAGTACCGTAATACTCGAATGAGCACCAAGCTCAGACGAGCATGCTCGCTCATCTCTAGAGATGAGCGAATCATCCAAAATTCGCTTTGGCGAATAATCGACGAATTTCTGACAAGATTTGTTCTTAGCGTACTATTGACTTGTGATTGTGTCATACGTACGAGGCTAGGCCATGGCTTGCAGTCTTTAGAGGCAGTCCATATGAGCTAGAAAAGTAAGGTGCTAGCTATCCGGCTAAATGCATAATTTACTAAAAAACACTGTACAATAAGTGCATAATAAGACACATTGCAGTACCTGAAAAAGAAAACACACAAGGGGCTAAAGTGCTTGAACGTTGCTGAACCTGTAAAAACATTATTGCTAAAATACAGCAAAGACATAATTATGCAAACATTTTAGTGCAATCAATTTCACATTTGCAAGCATAATAGGCTCAGAGATACATTTGAGTCTCTCCTCATGGCTGCTTGACATGATAAAGCACTGGAACACAGTCCAAAATTTAATTGTAATCCATGTGAGGTAATTTTGTAATCCAAACAGGTAACGTGTAATCCACACGGATAATATAAAATAGCAGCAAAGAGAGAACCCTCTTTGTAAAGGGGGCTCCCAATAACTGAGAAGGGGGAAAAAGGAAAATAGCGCGCTTAGGCGCAACTGGGAATTTTCTGCAGAATGGGGGGGGGAGTCCTAACAAGCCATGTCCATCTGGGTGAGAGTCAAACAGGGGGCAATACAAACTAAACAAACAAAACAAGTGCCAACTAGCTCTCACCCGTCAGGTGCAGTCCATGTTGTGGCTCCATTAGGTCCTCCAGAGGTGTCCTTTAAATCACTCAGCCAGTAGAAGGGTTCCTCAGATGAGGGACCTGAAGTCCTCCTCACTGGAACTGCTACTGAATGACATCAGAGGACGCTCCTGCCTCCTGTAGGCCAAGCTGGCTGCCATGGTGGAGCTCCACTACCCTCTTCTGCCAGAAGTCGGACTTGACCGGGTCCGGGTGGTGGTCACGCTGGTGAGCGCTGCAGCCACTTGCGCCTTCACTTTTCAGGATTCTCCTGCTGGGACAGCAGGAGTAAGGACTTCTGGATGCAGCGTTTGAGGCAAGGTTGCACCCAGGGTAGAAGCCCCAGCTCCCCTGGCTGTTGCTGACTTCATTTTCCAGGGTAGTTGGTACTGATGGATCACCGTGGACTGGAAGGTAAATGATTATGTCGTCAGCTGACCCAGCTGAAAGGACTGTGATGGTGGTGGTGGTGGCAGTCCAAGGATCAGAGGCTCCAGCTGTGGCTCCTCCCTGAAACGGAAGGTGCCATCTGGTGAGTCCTGTAGGCAGCGCACACGTCCTGTGCCTGGTGGTTCCTCTGGCCAAACTTCTAGTGGTGATGTAGAGACCAGGGGCTTAGATAATAAGGTAACCCCGGTAGCAAAGGGGCCTTTCAGGGATGCCATGGGGGTATATTCCACCTGATCCCCCACGTACAGGCTATGAAGGGGTTGGGGTAGGTTCGGCCATTTCACTGACCTGCGGCCCACAAAGTATTCCTTGCCATCCTCGTCATCTGCCAGGAAGCCACAGCCTCTCTCCACTGAAAACCATAGGACGGTTTTCTTACACCGCTCCAGTGTAGGGTCTCCTGGCCTCAGATGACCCAGTCCTCTACCGCATTCTTGTAGGCCCATAGGGTCTGGGCGTGGGCCGTCACTGATGGCTGCATGGAAGGTGTTGTTGTTGCTCTCCTCCTGGGCGGTGAAGTGGACGCTCCAGCCTCCTCTGCCGCTCCAGACGGCAAGGCAAATATCGAGTCAGGAGCCGGTGAGACTGTCTTGCACAATTGTGACGCTCTGATCTCTGAAGCGGGCGGTGGTTCGGGGTACTCGTTACCAAACACCATCTCCCCCCACTTTGGTTGCAGTTGCTTCGCCATGCTGTGGTATCTTGTTCACCGCTGGCTTGAACTGGAGAGGAGGGCGGAGTAATGAGGGAGGAGTCTTCACTCCGTATACGTGCAAATAGTTAGTTCCCGGTGGGCCGGGCTGGTTTTTCCCGCTTCTGAGGGGGGCGTGTCTTCACTTTCCCACTCTTGAGCGGGCGTATCATCATTTTCCCGCTTCGGGGGGAGGAGGGGCAAGAAGAATGCGTACGTAGCGTACATAGCGTAAGCGTTCAAAATTTTAAGAACATTTACGAATAATACGAAGCGAATCTGAAATAATCCGGATTCGCTTCGGAGTAGGAAAAATTGAGGATTCTATACGAATCTATGAAGCGGCGAATAGATTCGCTTATCTGTACATAGAAACATCAAAGACTGACAGCAAAAAAACACCACAAGGTCCACGTACTTTGCCCTTACTTATCTTGGGATAGACGTGTTTATCCCAGGCATATTTAAATTCCTGCAAAATTCCTATTTTTAGTTTATGCCAAATTTATGATTTGGTTTGTTAAATGCTTCTAAATCTGTGATGTTGTTTTAGAAAGTGGTGAAGGGAAGATACAATAGAAGGCGCCACAAAACCCCCCATTTGTGACACAATGCACTTTATACAATACAATTGTACACCACTTTTTCTAACACCTTGCAGCTAGTACAGTTAATGCGCCAAAAACTGTTTATGACTGCTACAAAACATGGCGCAAAATAGGACTGGACAAAATGTTGGTGCAACAACCCTTGTGTCTAGCATGTTGTCAATGAAGCTAAATTGTGGTGTATGCACTTTGTATATTTGGTGCAGTGAATGTGCGCCACACTTTCTAGGCCCAGTGACAATGATATATCTGTCCCCATGTGTCTTTTTTATAAGTAAACCTTAGCAATAGGTACATCTGGTTTTGAAGCTTGAGGATTAGTCTTGTACTGTATTCTTCAATGGTATTTTAGAGGCAGAACAAGAAACTATATATAACAATATACACTACTCACAAAAAGTTAGGGATATTTGGCTTGTGGGTGACATTTCAGGATGCACTCACCTTTACAGGTGAAATGAATGTGACCTTCTCTAAACTTTTGAATGCACATGTCCAATTATTCAATGTTTCAGTACTTTTTGCACAACTTGCTGTTCTCACGGAGCTAAACAGCAAAATTCACAACAGATGTGTGATCCAGGAATCGCTCAATAAATTTCCTGGTTCAATTAAAATTGGTATTTAAACAGTCCTCCTCATCATGCTGTTCACATTTTGACATCATGAGTCCAAGACAACAACTAACAATTGATCAGCAGTACCTCACCATTCCATGCTTCTACTTAAATGCCCTACTTTCATGATATAAAATCACTGTAGCGTGAACGTTTTATGTTTTTCATAAATTTCACCCGAAATAGCGAAATAGCCAAATATCCCTAACTTTTTGTGAGTAGTGTATATAGCAGGCACAAAATGGCCCACAGGGGAACAGGTGAATCCCTCTAGCGGGCCCATAGGCCTCCACACCCTGCAAAAATGACACATGATAGGCTGATGGTACTACACAAGGATAGGCATCATACAGCACCTCAACCAGCCATGGTGTCCATATAAAAACTGGGTAGAGAGTCTATTCAGTTTGTTATCATAGTTGCATCATGGGGCTGAGATTACATCTAAGTATATAGGCAGGTCAGCCAGTATTGTACCTGCCATTTCAAAGTTGCTGCATGGACCTTCATTATCAATGATCTTGAGCATCTTGGTGCTTTATGTTGATGTGTGAGCATATAGCTATAAAGTTTGGCCCCTAGAATGATTTTGACTGATGGGCCCCAGGCACCTCAGTCTGACACTGATATAAGTATCACATATAGTGTAGAGTGCATTTGGACGGCACAAAACCATATGTACTTTATGTTTAGTTTCCAGAGTCGTTACCCTTTGTCCAACCTTCTGACGCTTTCTTCAATGTATCCTGTGACAACACGTCTTTGCAATACATGTAAGAGACAGAGTTTACAGAAGCACAAAGTGCTCCTAATCCATGATCTCGCCCGAGGTATGCAATGCTGGTATTAGATTTGCACTGGCACAATAATATAGCAGGAATTAAATCGTGGAGTCACAGGTGGCAAGAGATCCAGACAAATCTGTTAGCTAGAATTACATCACCTGATTGTGGCTGACCTGCTGCTGAGCGTAAGGTGCCTAAGGGGATAACATTTTAATCAGCAAGGCACAAAATTACCCTTATTTCTACTTCCATACCATAGGGTGGCTGTTTTGGGTTTTATAGTTTAAAGCAATTGAAAGCATTTTGCAGAACATTACATATTTTTGTCACTATGGTAACAAGTAATGTAGGTACCTATTCTCTGTTAAATTAAGTGTGATTTGCTATTACAGGAAATGTGATGCAGTTGCGATCTATTTCTTTCATGGATAAAAAATACCATTTTTAAGAGGCATTGATTTGGGGGAAGTTACCGGATAATATGTTCTTACTTAATGCTCATTGGAACATCATATATCCATCTAATCTATCTCATATCTAAATAAACAAAAGGAGACAGCAACACTAGGCAAAGTATTCAATCCAACCTTGATCAAATAGTCCCAAATAGAATGTAGAAAGGATCACTTATTTTTTTAATATGCATTTTGATGACATGAATGTCTGTCTGTTTTTTTACTTATTTTCTATCAAAATGAATTAAATTATATTGTTTATGTATTTTTTATCACTATCAATTATGCTCATTGTGATGTCACTACCTACCGTTGGTCTATATTAATCATTATGTGTGTATGCGTATCACAAGTCTTACTTGTTTGTGAATCCTTCAGGATTTTCCATATGTCTGCATTTTGACCTAATTCCATATCAGATTTTCACAGCAGATAACCAAATCAAACAAATTATTAAAAAATAGTATACTTAGTCATTTATTTATTGAGGAAAATGATCAATATCACAGGTCTATGAGTGGAAAAAGTATGTGAACCTTTGCCTTCAGTATCTGGTGTAACCCTCATATCCAGTCATTGTTGAGTAGTTCTGCACATCAGCTTGGAACCACTCGGAACCGAAGCCGAGTTCCAATTTTTAAAGTGGTTTTTCACTTTAAAAATCAAGTACCAAAGTTATTCAATGAAGTCTTGCACAACTTTGCAGATAACTAACTTCTCCTTATCGGAGGCAGTACAGTCATGGCCAAAAGTTTTGAGAATGACACAAATATTATATTTTCACATGATCTGCTGCCCTCTGGTTTTTGTGTGTTTGTCAGATGTTTTTATCACATACAGAAATATAATTGCAATCATATTATGAGTAACAAAAGCTTATATTGACAGTTAGAATGAGTTAATGCAGCAAGTCAATATTTGCAGTGTTGACCCTTCTTCTTCAGGACCTCTGCAATTCTCCCTGGCATGCTCTCAATCAACTTCTGGACCAAATCCTGACTGATAGCAGTCCATTCTTGCACAATCAATGCTTGCATTTTGTCAGAATTTGTAGGTTTTTGTTTGTCCACCCGTCTCTTGATGATTGACCACAAGTTCTCAATGGGATTAAGATCTGGGGAGTTTCCAGGCCATGGACCCAAAATCTCTATGTTTTGTTCCCTGAGCCATTTAGTTATCACCTTTGCTTTATGGCAAGGTGCTCCATCATGCTGGAAAAGGCATTGTTGATCGCCAAACTGCTCTTGGACGGTTGGGAGAAGTTGCTCTCGGAGGACATTCTGGTACCATTCTTTATTCATGGCTGTGTTTTTAGGCAAGACTGTGAGAGAGCCGATTCCCTTGGCTAAGAAGCAACCCCACACATGAATGGTTTCAGGATGCTTTACAGTTGGCATGAGACAAGACTGGTGGTAGTGCTCACCTCGTCTTCTCCGAATAAGCTGTTTTCCAGATGTCCCAAACAATCGAAAAGGGGATTCCTCAGAGAAAATGACTTTACCCCAGTCCTCAGCAGTCCACTCCCTGTACCTTTTGCAGAATATCAGTCTGTCCCTGATTTGGAGAGAAGTGGCTTCTTTGCTGCCCTCCTTGAGACCAGGCCTTGCTCCAAGAGTCTCCGCCTCACAGTGCATGCAGATGCACTCACACCTGCCTGCTGCCATTCCTGAGCAAGCTCTGCACTGCTGGTAGCCCGATCCCGCAGCTGAAACACTTTTAAGAGACGGTCCTGGCGCTTGCTGGTCTTTCTTGGGTGGCCGGGAGCCTTTTTGGCAACAATGGAACCTCTCTCCTTGAAGTTCTTGATGATGCGATAGATTGTTGACTGAGGTGCAATCTTTCTAGCTGTGATACTCTTCCCTGTTAGGACATTTTTGTGCAGTGCAATGATGGCTGCACGTGTTTCTTTAGAGATAACCATGGTTAACAGAAGAGAAACAATGATGCCAAGCACCAGCCTCCTTTTAAAGTGTCCAGTGGTGTCATTCTTACTTAATCATGACAGATTGATCTCCAGCCCTGTCCTCATCAACACCCACACCTGTGTTAATGGAGCAATCACTGAAACAATGTTAGCTGGTCCTTTTAAGGCAGGGCTGCAATGATGTTGAAATGTGTTTTGGGGGATAAAGTTCATTTTCTAGGCAAATATTGACTTTGCAAGTAATTGCTGTTAAGCTGATCACTCTTTATAACTTTCTGGAGTATATGCAAATTGCCATTATAAAAACTGAAGCAGTAGACTTTGTAAAAATTAATATTTGTATCATTCTCAAAACTTTTGGCCATGACTGTACATTTTAATGCTGTACGGAGACGAATCTTCGCACAGCATTAAAACTAACTTTTTAGCAAAAAGACTTTGGATGTAGCATCCGAAGCTCGCTTTGCTCATCCTTAGTAGAAAGACTTGTGTGATTAGGGTCGTTGTCTTGCTCCATGACCCATGCTGTCTTCAGATTAAGCTCATGCTGAGATGTCCTGACATTTTCCTTTAAAATTTGCTGGTATAATTCAGAATTTATTTGTGCAGCAAAACAGACCCAAACAATAATACTACCACCGTCGTGTTTCACAGATGGGATGAGGTTTTTATGCTGGAATAAAGTGTTTTCCTTTCTCCAAACACATCGCTTCTCATTTAAACCAAAAATTTATATTTTGGTCTCATCCATCCTTAGAACATTGTTTCAATAGCCTTCTGGCTTGTTCAGGTTATCTTTGACAAACTGCAAACAGGCAGCAGTGTTTTTTTGGAGATCAGTGGCTTTATCCTTTCAATCCTGCCATGCACATCATTGTTGTTGAGGGTCCACCTTATGGTGGACTCATGGACATTAACATTAGCTAATGTGAGAAAGGCTTGTAGTTGCTTAGTAATAGTCCTATGTTTGACAGTCCTATGTTTGACAGCATTCTCTCTATGACTGTGTATACAGACATAGCTGTCAATCACTCATAGGACTACCCAGAATGAGCAGAAATTTAAATGAATACCAGTTTTACTGAACCATTTCCTATAAAACTATACATTTATCTGCTCAGTTCCTCTGGTTCTATGGCATGGTGCCTATAGCTTAAATTGTGTTTTCATGGTGACAGGTTCCCTTTAAATTTCCTCCATTTGCACATACTGTGTCTGAGTGTGGATTGGTGGAGTATAAAGTCTTTGGGGATGGTTTTGTAACCTTTTCTACCGAAATGAGTATCAACAACTCTTCTTCTGAGGTCCTCAGAAATCTCCTTCAGCCACTCTTACAGTGCAAAGGATATCCTCCTTGAGCTGCAAAGGCAGAGTGGTGTTTCCCAACTTTGCCTCATATATGACATTTCCACACATTGGAACTCCACCTTCTACATATTGGACTATGACTATATGAGCAAAGGAAGGCTCCGAACTATGTCTTGATGATGCAGGTGAACAGGAGTACTCCCCTGTGTAATTTTGATGTTAGCCAGTGGTAGCTCATGCATGACACCTGCTGTTACTTAGGGCCTTTGAGGATGCCACTTTATTTGTCAGTCAACAGGACTACAGGATGATTTATGTCATTCCACTCCTTCATGTCCTGAAGCAGACGTTAATAAGTCTGGCTGGCCAGGGGATGGGAGACAAGGCACCAACATCTCACTGCCTCCTGGCCCTGTTGGAGCTGAACTGGCAGAGAGGGAGGTTGAGGAGGAGGAGGAAGACATTAACACCCAGGAATTGTATACAAAAATAGCTTGTTTATCTGCCCAAGTGACAGGAGAGGAAAAGGAGAAGCTGGAGTCCGATGAGGAAGACCAGGCAGATGACAGTGACAGATCATGGCAGTATGCAGTGAAGATTCCCTTCTGCAAATGGCCAGATGCAAATGGCCAGATGCATGCTGAGTTGCTTGACAGCTGCATTATTACCATTCAGCAAAGGGATGAACACTGACTCTCCACTTTGTTAGACCCTTGCTACCGGGCCAAGATTGGGACCCTTTTCCACCTTCTGAGAGGAATGATAAATCCCATGTAGTCAGTTGGTCACTGCCTATGTACACCATTGCACATCCTCATGAAGGTCTGACCCGGGGGGACCCTCTGCACTCACACTCCACTGTCATGACTGCTGGAAGATGGGTGGGGGTAAGGGGAAGGAGCAGCACCAGCTCTGTCAGCAGCAACCTTAGTCTCGAATGACTGATGAGCAGGTTTTTTCAACCACCTACTGAAGAAACCAGCCAGCAGCAGGACAACGCATCCAGTCTTTGGCTCATCCATAAAGCCTCGATCAAGTGGTCAGTATTTTGCATCAGGATTTCCTCATGATTTGAAAGCCAAAAGCAAGAGTGAGTCCAAAACTCAGAAGACATGCAAATATTTCTCTCACATGTCATCTCTGTTTTGGACTGACTCCTTTTTTTGCCTTACAAATACTGATCAATTACTGACCAAATACTGACCGTGTGAAGGCGGATGCTTAAAAGACAGGATTTTTTTTTAGTTGTTCTACTGATGGATCAGAAGAAGGTATAAATAATGTGACGTCAACACAGACTTACTGCTGACACCCTCACCATTCTGCAACTGAGCCTTTACATGTATCAGTGGCTCTCAAAATAGGTTATTTATCAATCTGTGTGGGTGCAGCAAACGGTGTAAAATGAGACAGCTCTTTTCCATTTTAGTAGAATCAGAACAGGCTATCTATCAATCTATGTGGAAATTATATGGTGTAAAATGAGAAAGCTCTTTCACTCTATAATAGAATCAGTGCCAGAACAGGTTATCCAGCAGTCTATGTGGACACCCCACAAACAGTGAAATGAGATAGCTCTTTCCCACTTTAGTAGAATCAATGGCTAACAGAATAGGTTAGCTAGCAATCTAAGTGGAAACAGCAGACGGTGTAAAATGAGACAGCTCTTTCACTCTATAGTAGAATCTTTGGCCCCACAGTGCACAAATGAAACAACTTATAGACTCAAGCAAAACTCACTTCAAATATTAGCCTCATGATAAATTTCCCCGATGTCTAAGTGGACCCATACACATTAGTCTAAAGTTGACCACAACATGTGATTTCAATCAAAATATGCGTTCATCGATTGAAAATTAACAAAGGGCAATCATTTTAGCCGACTGATGACAGACTATTATCATTTGAAAACAGGTCAGAATACTTTCTTCTGATAGTCATACGAAAGATCATTCTTTGAAACAACTGTTACCAGATGTTTGTTTGTTAAACTGCTGTTCAGTCATCAACCAACTTCTATCTAATGTGTATGGCCACTTTTAGACCTGATTGAGCAATGAATGAATTGTCAGTGATTGTTAATATATTAACTAATTTGTATTATTGCTTTAATGAAACGAATAATGGTGAAGATTTACTTTACCTATAAAGCTGGAAGAGAATTTCCCTTAATCATTAGCCGTACTTGCGAAGGAGGGGCGAGGAGATATAGATGGGAAATAGAAATTAAAAAGAATATGTTCCCTAAAACATGGAGAAGAAAAGGATATCTGTGCTCTTTCAGTTCCATTTACTGTCAGATGTCTTTTTCTGTAGCTGATGCTTGAGTACATTGTTAAGCAGCCCTAGAAGCCGGAGCAGCAGGCACTTTGGACTACTCCATCATAAATTTGGAATGTAAGTGCTACAAATAAAAGCATGAAGAGAGTGAGAATTACTGATATATAGTAAGAGGAGGTAAAGTATGCTGCAGAAAACATTAGAGAGAACTTCTCCATCAAATGGATCATGGGATTGATTATGTACACACTTCAGGTGATATCTTGACAACAATATTTGCAAGATTTGACCTGCATGACCCCTACATCGTGAAGCTAGAGGGGGATTTTACTCTCACTGATTAAATACAAGAAAAGAAGGCAAAAAGGAAAGAAAAAGAAACATATTAATACATCTGTTTAGCAGGCCTGTTTCTTCATATTCGAGCTGAAAGTAAGAGGCTCATGCACACAAATGTATGTTTTGTCCGTGTCCGTTCGTTTACTATAGTGGGGCCACAAAAAAAAAAACATTCCGCAAAAAAATAAAACATGTCCTATTTTATGTCTGCGTTCCGTTCCACAGACTGCACACATATAGTTGCAAAGACTGTAAATTCTTCCTAGCTGGTACAGTTTCGTTCAGCTTCACCCAAATGGTTATTTTTTCTATTTTACAATAATTTTATCTCAAGCTTATATTGCAGCAGTTTTGCAGAATCCATGAGAGCTTTATGTTTCTACTCCAATCATGCCTACTTTTTTATTTTTGTAGAAGTAAAAACTGGGAGAGCAACAGCCTTTAAAGAGGCTCTTTCAACAGGATCAACCCTATTAAACTAGTCATATAGCCTGATAGGGTTGATCATCCTGTGTAAAAAGATACCTGGCTTAACTTTGTGGAGAAATTCATACTTTTATTCATACTAAAATGAGGAATTGGAGCACCAAAAGGCAGGCTTCTGCAGTTTGAGCACCGCTCCAGAGATGCCCCTGGTGCTGACTACACATGCACCTTTGCTTCAAACACCCCCCCTTCCCCTTAGATTGAGGCACGCCTGCACAGATGGTAGCAAATACGACAACTGTGCCGTCTTCTAGTGCTTTCTGAGCAGTGAAGATTTTGGAAACGCTACTCCTCAAGGTATTAACCGCTGGAGTGAGCATTTTGACTCCACAGATAATTTGTAGAAATTAATGTGCAGCAGACTGTGTAAAATTACTTTTTAATCTCTTTTTATTTCTCATCTGCAGAGTGCAGAAAAGGCAACAATTTTGCCATTACTTTTTGGGCACACCCTGCACTCTGTGGGAAAAACAACATTAACTTCATTAGGCTAGTCAATACGATCACAGAGATACAAATTGTATATATTTTTTTTTAGTTTTGCTACTTTTACATATTAAAAACATTTTAAAAATTAGGTTTTCATATCAACATTTTCTGAGAGCTCGTTTTTTTGTGGGATGAGGTGATATTTTAATTTGTTTTATTTTGGGGTGCATAACATTTTTTGATCACTTGATATGTTTTGGGAGGCAAGGTGACCAAAAAAATGGGTTCTGCCATAGTTTTTTTGTGACCTTCACATAATAGGGATCAAATAATATTTTTATAGAGCAGAATGTTATGGATGTAGCGATACCAAATGTCTTTTTTTTATTGTTTTTCAGTTTTACATAATTTTTTTGATTATGTTTTTGTGATGCTATTTTATGAGATCCATATTGTTTTTAAAACATTTTTGGAAATGTTCTTGTGTGAGGGCTAATTTTTTTGTGGGATGATGTGATGTTTTTATTGGTACTATTTTGGGGTACAGTTATTGATCACTTGATATTATGTTTTTTAGGAGGCGAGGTGACTAAGGCCCCTTTCACACCTGTGGCAAGGGGCTCCGGTAGGCTGTTCACCCACCGGATTTTCGTTCCGGCCGCCTCTCGGCAGGGGTTGACATGCTGTGGCCGTATCCGCAGCCTGCCCCCATTACAGTGAATCGGGCCGGAGTGTATTTCCCCCACCGGAACAGCCTGTCTAGTCTTTAGTCTTTACTTACAGATGTGACAACACAAAATATGTCAATTTTTTATTTTTCTTATTTTTACAATGATTGTATTGATGTATTGATGAGGGGAAGGGGGATTTTTTTTCACTTGAAACTTAAATTTTCTGTTTTAAAAAGCTTTATTTATTTACACTTTGTGCCCCTGTAAGGTCCTATAAGAGCTTTCAGGGACATTTAACATTAAATGTTTTTTAAAATTATTAATAATTTCTCCTGTAACTGGTGCTGACATCCCAAGTTACTAGGGTAATATAGCTCCCAGAAAGGTTTACAGGGCAATACAGTGCTGTACAACCTCACTGCAGAGCTGATCTGGGTAGCTAATACCCAGTAGCTTCTGCAGGCTCCCAGCCCCCGACAGTCACACGACCACTGGGAGCGGATCCGGGAAGCGGCATTGCATTTCCTGATCTATATACACAGCACTCATTGAGCGTTGTTTGCTGTAATTTTTGTAAATGGTAATTTGCTTTCAAAGGCTACTGAACAACTGATCATATTTGATTATTGTTACATGCCTATTTTATAGACAGCGCTATGGTTTTAAAAGGAAATGGCCTTTAAATTGGGATCAACACTAAAAACTAGGAAAGATGAATAAAATTGCAGAATTTAAAGTTATTAAACGCAGGTATAGGTTTAGGAAAATATTGTAGAGTGTGTCAATATTGAACATAATTTAAACTACTTCTGCCTATTGTATAGCGTTTTTAACATTTTCTTGTCTAAATTGCTCCATTAGAGCAGTAAATTTAAGTCTGTATTTTCCCTATAATCAAAGTTGTCATATCTGGTAAAGAGTTTAACCCCTTAGTGGTCACCAATATGCCTTTTTATGGCGATCACAAAGAGCCTTAGGCTGGGCCCCCTGCACGGGTCCCCACAAAGTAGCCACCACAGACAGTTTCAAACTATATTGTACAGGCAGTTTAGGAGGATACAAAAGTGGAATTCCGGCAATCCATATCTGCTGTCCTGTCTTGGGGAACAGCTCTGCGCTACTCATGGTGATCCTCATTCCTTCTTACTAGCCCCTGCTTGTTTGAAGTCCCACAGAGTGTGCATGTGCCCCCCAGACTCTTAAAGACCCACTCGTATATGTGCTTATCTGCCCTCACATATGACAGCATTCACAGGGGTATATATGGCACCTTCCATTGTGGGAAGTTGTCTGAGCAGTAAGAGTCCTAGCTCGTCTAGTCCTGTGAAGGTGTGTTGCTATTGTATGTTCTGACCTCCTGTGCCTAACCTCTGTCTGATAACTGTATTCTAGTGCCTGTCCTGACCTATTGCCTTTTTTACCTTGTCGCATGAATTCTGCTTGTTTTGACCTTGGTTTGCTGTCTGACGATACTTCTGCCTATTCTCTTGCTGCCAAGCATTTATGTTTCTTGGTCTGCCTGTGTTAGCAGCCTCTGAAGAAAGACTATATCTAGAGGTAGCAGCCAGGTGGCCTCTGCAGTGAAGTCCTGATCCATGTACAGGGGTGAAAAGGTGAATACTAGGGGACCACCATGACAACAACTCAAGTCACAGCCATCCAGTGTTACAGAGTGTCCACATTTGCTGTGTTAGTTTGCGGAAGCCATGGACCCCACTGGTGACTCCAAACTTGAGATACATGATCTGTATAAGGCATTGGCTACTCGGCAAGGTAGCCAGGTACACTGCTATAGTATATGAATATCATCTCTACACAGCATAGCTGCCCCTGTGTCAGCTCTGCCTCCTCAAGCCACAGCCCTTCAACCTCCGCCACATTTTATCCCACACTCCAGTAGTACTGAACTACACGTGCTATTGGCATCTCATTATCAGGTAGATCCCAGGACATTCTATGGCCTTCTAAATCAGTGTACCATAAACTTTGAACTCCGAGTCAACCGGTTTCTTACAGGTTGTGCCAAGGTAGACTCCATTGTGTCTATTCTGTCCAGTGAAGCATTGGATTGTGCTACAGCACTCTGAGAATGTGAAGATTCCCTGACCACCAATCTGCAAGAGTTCCTGATGACTTTCTGTAGGGTCTTAGAGGAGCCTGGTCTGACTGCTTCAGCCTCATCTTCACTGCTATATTGCCAGTCGCCAGGGTAAAAACAACAATGAGCTAGTATGCCACCCAATTCTGCCCCCAGTTTTCTGAGTTATCCTGGACTAATGAAGCCTTTATGGGAGGATCTGTAAAGCCAAATTAAAGATAAACCACCTACGCTGGACAAGTTACTCGGGCTACTTGTATAAATTTAGACTTCACAGAATATCTCAGGGAGTCTACTTGCGAGAGAAGCACCCTTGTTCCAAAAGCCATTGCTCCCCTCCTCATTTGTCTTTAAGAGGAACCCATGAAATTGGAACAAATCAAACTGTCTGAGAAGAGTCTGCACAAACAATTTGTGTCTCTACTGTGGTAGTAGGTCTCCTTATGTAAAACTTTGCCCTTTCAAGTTGGGAAACTTCAATGACTACGGTTGGTAAGAAAGACAAACCTAGGTGAAGAAGACTGTTCTTCATAACTGACCGTTCCTGTAGTTCTATCCTGTGGTAATTCCCATTTCTCTAAACAGGTCCTTCTGAATTCTGGTTCTGTTGAATTCCTTCACCAGGCCTTACCGCTCTATTACACTGCCTGATGCTTGGGCAGAGCAAGCGCCGATGGATGATAACACCTCCATCAGCACTTGTTTACATGAGCCTGCTTAAACAGCACCTCAATAATTACACAGAGAGATGTGCTGGAGAGACAGCCAGCAGGATGCTTGCTGCCTGATGCACTTTAGCAAGTGAGTTTGGCTACTCTCGCCCAGGCTGGTCAGCTCTAACAAAGCTTCATTTTGCACATATGATAGGAGGAGAAGAGGGAGCAATGCTCTGCCTTGCTGCTGTTGGAGACATGAGGATGTCCATGGAGGAGGATATGGAGGAGGCTTATAAGTGCCTGGTGTGAGAACCAGACCGACATGTGGAGGTATCAATAGGACCTTGCCTTGTTGCTGCATTGCTGTGAAAAACATGTACTGTCCCAGCCCGTAACAGCTGCTCTAGGTGTCCAAGGTGGCATGCACTTTGCTGCACAGTTAGTATTGCAATTGTTTTGAGAAAAAAAATGTACATCTGGGCAGACAGCTGTACCACAATTACCATATCTAAGTGGTACAACAACTGCTCACCGCCAGCAGCTTGGCCAGGTGGGAATGCAACTTGCACACAAGCTAACTGCTGGTTGCGAATAGTTTTCTCATGGCCACACATTCCATTATGGATGTCTTACGATGGAGTGGAGAACAAGGAGGAGGAAGAGTCTGAGCTGGAGAAGAAGCAGCCGATGATGATGATGACAAGGACACTGTACTGCTTAGGGGTGCGGACTGGCTGCAACATTTGGAATTCTGGCCAGTTCTATTTTCCTACAGGATCCAGTGATGCCAACTCATGTGCCACAACAGAGATCTAGTATCTACGTTTGTGTTTCAATACCCACAGCTTATTTTATTCCTGCACATGGCTGTGTGCTGGCCTTGTGGAGAAAAAAACGCAGTTGCTCGCATAGCGCTAGAGGCAGCCGAGTTTGGCCTAGGTCTGGGGCATTTTAAGCCAGAGCCCACAGTATTAGCGGCATCACCACTACCCAACCTGACCACAAGAGCAAAAGGTTTGCCCCTACCATTGTTTTGGGGAGGTTTTGGTCATACATTGCCTCTGCTCTTTATTGGCACAGCTTCCACCGCCCTCCTCCTTAGCACCCCAATCTGGCTCCAAGGTCCTATCCAATACACAATCATTATCATAGTCATCACCCTCCTCCAATACTTTTTTGTGATACATCATCATGGACTCCTTGGCCCCCCTACCAATTCCCAGCTATGTATATCCCCTGAGTGCCACTGTTGCTACCACTGCTCCTACCACCACCACCACGTTTACAAATGCCACTACTGGCCGGATGGCTGCTGCTGCTATTACCCATATTCTCACTCTTGGATGACAAAGTCTGGGTCTTTAGGTTTGCATTCTACTGTTTTGCAGACAATTTATTATGAGACCTATAAATTAAAATTCACAGGTTTCCTATAAATGAAAGTAACGAGTCTCTTAAATGAAAAGTCATGAGTTTGGAACACACAGATTATTGAATGGTACTAGCAAAATTACAGGTGTGTTTTCTGTAATTTAAAGACAGGTGCAATTAAATTGCCTTCTCTTCTACAAGCACACTGGTACGGACAATTTACTTTGGAAATAATTCAGTGTTTGCAGTGAAATTTCTTTGAACTATACAGTATATGCATTTAGCATCACTCGTTGAACAATGAAATTCTTGTACTATAAAACACAGGGTATGTTGCAATAATGCATTTTGACCACCAATATAACAATGCAGTGTTGATTGTGATATTTCTTTGAACTCTGATTTTAATTTCACTAGTACAAAAATTGAATTATTGCAATGAAGTTCTTTTGCTATAATGCAATATGTTTAATAACAGACAGATATAATGCACTGAAAAAATGTGCAG
The DNA here is from genome assembly GCA_900303285.1 of Rhinella marina. Taxonomy (NCBI): domain Eukaryota; kingdom Metazoa; phylum Chordata; class Amphibia; order Anura; family Bufonidae; genus Rhinella; species Rhinella marina. Next base: position 17,203 of record ONZH01010315.1, read on the forward strand.
TTGATCATTGGTGGCAGCAGATTGCTATTGAGGTGCTGTGCTAGCAGTAATGAACTGTAGAAACTTAAGGTTTTGAAAAAAATGCTGTCTCTCTGCATTTAATATGACTGGTATAAAATGATGTTATTGCCATAAAATGCTATAATGAAACACTTTTAATAATGTAATGCAGTGAAAAAAATTTGCAATTGCTCATTGAATAATGACCTATAAAAACTTGAGGGTTCCAAAAAATCTCTCTCTCTCTGCATTTAATAATACTGGTATAAAAATATTGTTAATGATTGGCAGATCCAGGCTGTTTGTCAGCCTCAGCCAATCAGGGCAAGCCCTCATCCCACTTCCTCCCAGTGTGATTCTTCATCTTCTTCCTCCTTCATGGTTTTTCCCTACCACAATTAACAGTAAAATGATGCTGGGTGCCATTTTATGTGATTCATCTGAAGTGAATGCCAAAAGCAAGGATTTGTTTGGCAAATTGATTTTTTTGAAGTTTGTTTAGAGTCAATTTGCTCATCCTTACTTTGGTGCATCTTCAGATATTATTGCCTAACTTTATCTCATGTATTGGAGCTAATTCACTAACAGTATGAAGCCAGTGTGCCAAAAAGAATAATCTATTGTGCCTAGCTCACCTGTTTTAGTTCTCTAGGGGGGTGTGGCTTAGCAGAAATAATTGGTGTTAGACAGTTAAAGTTTCTAGCCTTGCCCCAAGTTTATCATACGTGATGAGCCATTTTGATAAATCTGGTGTATCTCTAGACTGCCTGTCTAAATTTACACTGTATATATTTTAAACAGGATGAGTAAATTTGGCCCACTTACTTACTTTGCAGATACATTTTGTGTGTATATGGCAGCTCTTTATTCCCATCCCTTTTCCTGCTAAACCACACCCTTTATAACAAGCCATGCTTGCTTGTTGAGCGAGGCACAAAAAAATATTTAAAACGCATAATAAATGTGGTGCAAAGCATGCTGTTCAACTTGCTTTGCCCCAATGTTTGGCCTATTTTGCATAGCAATTTTGTGTGCGTATTGGCATACCTTAATTCCCACCCTCTTTCCAGCTAAACCACTCCTTCTTCCCACAAGCCATGCATACTTGTCAAGTGAGGCATAAAAAGTGTCCAGAACACATAATAAATGTGCTTCAAAGCATGTACACCAGCTTTTGGCATGAATTACATTAGAATTCAACACCAGGAACTAATGTTTTAGACATTGCAAGGGCCCAGAATCCAAATACAAAAAAACCTAAACACAACCTCCTTATTTCTCTGTTATTAGCTCTTGTTGTGCAAGATATCACAATTGAAGACCATAGAAAACAAAATAGAAAAGCAGTGCATTGTTCTCAGGCTGCAACCATGTATTATACCCCTCCCTCTCCCCCTCTGATGCTAGTGCACGCGAGCCAGGAAGTTCAGGAGGAGAAAGCTGGGTTTAGTGTAGATAAGGGTGGCCATTTTATTGGAAGGAATCTTCTACAAGATATATATATATAAATATATACACTAAACAGAAAATGGTAGCAGCACTAGATAGGCCATGACATATAAAATGAACATATGAAAAGGTAAAAAAACATTTCTAGTAGACAAATAGATAAAGTGGAAGCTCTTGGCGCATATAAATGATCATAAATATGTCGGGCCCATCCACCAACCGTCAAGGTGGCTTCCAATTAGATGGGTCCTATACTAACACTGACCTGCATCCTACACAAACCGGCAGGCCTGTATCAAGGGAACACCATACCTGATCAGAAGCTGCACCAGTGTGAACAGGAGTGCTAATAATATATATTTATACACTCACCGGACACTTTATTAGGTACACCATGCTAGTAACGGGTTGGACCCCCTTTTGCCTTCAGAACTGCCTCAATTCTTCGTGGCATAGATTCAACAAGGTGCTGGAAGCATTCCTCAGAGATTTTGGTCCATATTGACATGATGGCATCACACAGTTGCCGCAGATTTGTCGGCTGCACATCCATGATGCGAATCTCCCGTTCCACCACATCCCAAAGATGCTCTATTGGATTGAGATCTGGTGACTGTGGAGGCCATTTGAGTACAGTGAAGTCATTGTCATGTTCAAGAAACCAGTCTGAGATGATTCCAGCTTTATGACATGGCGCATTATCCTGCTGAAAGTAGCCATCAGATGTTGGGTACATTGTGGTCATAAAGGGATGGACATGGTCAGCAACAATACTCAGGTAGGCTGTGGCGTTGCAACGATGCTCAATTGGTACCAAGGGGCCCAAAGAGTGCCAAGAAAATATTCCCCACACCATGACACCACCACCACCAGCTTGAACCGTTGATACAAGGCAGGATGGATCCATGCTTTCATGTTGTTGACGCAAAATTCTGACCCTACCATCCGAATGTCGCAGCAGAAATCGAGACTCATCAGACCAGGCAACGTTTTTCCAATCTTCTACTGTCCAATTTCGATGAGCTTGTGCAAATTGTAGCCTCAGTTTCCTGTTCTTAGCTGAAAGGAGTGGCACCCGGTGTGGTCTTCTGCTGCTGTAGCCCATCTGCCTCAAAGTTCGACGTACTGTGCGTTCAGAGATGCTCTTCTGCCTACCTTGGTTGTAACGGGTGGCAATTTGAGTCACTGTTGCCTTTCTATCAGCTCGAACCAGTCTGCCCATTCTCCTCTGACCTCTGGCATCACCAAGCATTTCCGCCCACAGAACTGCCGCTCACTGGATGTTTTCGGATCATTCTCTGTAAACCCTAGAGATGGTTGTGCGTGAAAATCCCAGTAGATCAGCAGTTTCTGAAATACTCAGACCAGCCCTTCTGGCACCAACAACCATGCCACGTTCAAAGGCACTCAAATCACCTTTCTTCCCCATACTGATGCTCGGTTTGAACTGCAGGAGATTGTCTTGACCATGTCTACATGCCTAAATGCACTGAGTTGCCGCCATGTGATTGGCTGATTAGAAATTAAGTGTTAACGAGCAGTTGGACAGGTGTACCTAATAAAGTGGCCGGTGAGTGTATATATGATATACATAGAACCAGCCATAGAACATACAGATGATTTGCTAATCTGTCCAGTTACACAATCATATTTCTTCCATCCACTGCCTAATTGTGCAAATTTGGAAAGCTGGGTAGCATGTGGAGTCATGCTTCAGCTCAATGTACGTATATACTATATACTCACAGTTATCCTGATATAATAAAGATCTAATGTATACAGAATGTATGTACCACATGTGGCCTCCATTGCATCTCTGCAAAGGTTGTTACTAGAGATGAGCGAGCATTAAAATGCTCGGGTGCTCGTTATTCGAGTCGAACTTTTCCCGATGCTCGGGTGCTCGTTTCGAATAACGAACCCCATTGAAGTAAATGGGAGACTCGAGCATTTTTGCGGGGGACCAAGGCTCTGCCTAGGGAAGGCTGGGTGAAAACCTGGAAACCTCAGAAAATGATGGAAACACCACGGAAATGGACAGGAATCAGCAGGGGCAGCATGCATGGATGCCTCTGAGGATGCCTAATCCCACCATTACTAGAGATGAGCGAGTAGTGTTCGATCGAGCCGGTATTCGATCGAATACTACGCTATTCGGCATACTCGATTTCAATCGAGTATAACGGCGATGGTGCACTTAGAATTCGTTTCCCCTCCCACCTTCCCTGGCACTCTTTTTCCACCAATCAACATGCAGGGGGGGGTATGACAGGCCCGCGGAGCACGCTGGCAGCGCGAAAACGGCGTCTACATGGATTGGCTGGAAAAACCATGTGACCTCGAATATTAAAAACTCAGCTCTTCCTGCTCGTTCGCATATGCTGCGTGAACTTAGTCAGGGACAGAGGCTGGAGAAGGGAGAGATAGGTTTTAGCTGTTGGACAGGCAGGAGCGTGATTAAAAGCCCTTATCAGGGCTACTATAGTGCAGTACAGTGATAGCTTTACTACAATATACAGTCTGCAGAGAACGGTTGCTGTATTCAGGGATAGCTGCTGGAGTAGGGACAGAGAGAGGCATTAGTGGTGTATTAGGTGCTCTGCTACATACAAAACTATATTTGGCACTACTGTTCTGCGTTCTTTTAGGCTGCAAAACCCTGTTATATACCTAGTGTGTATATGCACCATCTGATCTGGCAGTATACGGCTGTGAATTTTTTTTTTTTTTTTAAATACAGTTTATTTGGCTCTAGTGTTCTGGGTTCTGTGTGCCTGCAATACCCTTTTTGTATACCAGGTGTAAATACCCACCGTCTGACCTGTTAGTACACGGCTGTGTACCTAGAAATAAAAAAAAAAGGCCTTTTCTTTGGCACCTGTACTGTGCGTTCTCTTGCAAAATAATTTTATATACGTGGTGTTAATACCCACCGTCTGATCTGTTAGTACACGGCTGTGTACCTAGAAATATAAAAAAAAAAAAAGCCTTTTCATTGGCACCTGTACTTTGCGTTCTCTTGCAAAATAATTGTATATACGTAGTGTTCATACACACCGTCCGATCTGTTAGTACACGGCTGTGTACCTAGAAATATAAAAAAAAAAAAGCCTTTTCATTGGCACCTGTACTTTGCGTTCTCTTGCAAAATAATTGTATATACGTAGTGTTCATACACACCGTCTGATCTGTTAGTACACGGCTGTGTACCTAGAAATATAAAAAAAAAAAAAGCCTTTTCATTGGCACCTGTACTTTGCGTTCTCTTGCAAAATAATTGTATATACGTAGTGTTCATACACACCGTCTGATCTGTTAGTACACGGCTGTGTACCTAGAAATATAAAAAAAAAAAGCCTTTTCATTGGCACCTGTACTTTGCGTTCTCTTGCAAAATAATTGTATATACGTAGTGTTCATACACACCGTCTGATCTGTTAGTACACGGCTGTGTACCTAGAAATATAAAAAAAAAAAGCCTTTTCATTGGCACCTGTACTTTGCGTTCTCTTGCAAAATAATTGTATATACGTAGTGTTCATACACACCGTCTGATCTGTTAGTACACGGCTGTGTACCTAGAAATATATAAAAAAAAAAAGCCTTTTAATTGGCACCTGTACTTTGCGTTCTCTTGCAAAATAATTTTATATACGTAGTGTTCATACACACCGTCTGATCTGTTAGTACACGGCTGTGTACCTAGAAATATAAAAAAAAAAAGCCTTTTCATTGGCACCTGTACTTTGCGTTCTCTTGCAAAATAATTTTATATACGTAGTGTTCATACACACCGTCTGATCTGTTAGTACACGGCTGTGTACCTAGAAATATAAAATAAAAAAGCCTTTTCATTGGCACCTGTACTTTGCGTTCTCTTGCAAAATAATTTTATATACGTAGTGTTCATACACACCGTCTGATCTGTTAGTACACGGCTGTGTACCTAGAAATATATATAAAAAAAAAGCCTTTTCATTGGCACCTGTACTTTGCGTTCTCTTGCAAAATAATTTTATATACGTAGTGTTCATACACACCGTCTGATCTGTTAGTACACGGCTGTGTACCTAGAAATATAAAAAAAAAAAAGCCTTTTCATTGGCACCTGTACTTTGCGTTCTCTTGCAAAATAATTTTATATACGTAGTGTTCATACACACCGTCTGATCTGTTAGTACACGGCTGTGTACCTAGAAATATAAAATTAAAAAAAGCCATTTCATTGGCACCTGTACTTTGCGTTCTCTTGCAAAATAATTTTATATACGTAGTGTTCATACACACCGTCTGATCTGTTAGTACACGGCTGTGTACCTAGAAATATAAAAAAAAAAAGCCTTTTCATTGGCACCTGTACTTTGCGTTCTCTTGCAAAATAATTTTATATACGTAGTGTTCATACACACCGTCTGATCTGTTAGTACACGGCTGTGTACCTAGAAATATAAAAAAAATAGGCCTTTTCTTTGGCACCTGTACTGTGCGTTCTCTTGCAAAATAATTTTATATACGTAGTGTTCATACACACCGTCTGATCTGTTAGTACACGGCTGTGTACCTAGAAATATAAAAAAAAAAAAGCCTTTTCATTGGCACCTGTACTTTGCGTTCTCTTGCAAAATAATTGTATATACGTAGTGTTCATACACACCGTCTGATCTGTTAGTACACGGCTGTGTACCTAGAAATATAAAAAAAAAAAGCCTTTTCATTGGCACCTGTACTTTGCGTTCTCTTGCAAAATAATTTTATATACGTAGTGTTCATACACACCGTCTGATCTGTTAGTACACGGCTGTGTACCTAGAAATATAAAAAAAAAAGCCTTTTCTTTGGCACCTGTACTGTGCGTTCGCTTGCAAAATAATTGTATATACGTAGTGTTCATACACACCGTCTGATCTGTTAGTACACGGCTGTGTACCTAGAAATATAAAAAAAAGCCTTTTCATTGGCACCTGTACTTTGCGTTCTCTTGCAAAATAATTTTATATACGTAGTGTTCATACACACCGTCTGATCTGTTAGTACACGGCTGTGTACCTAGAAATATAAAAAAAAAAAGCCTTTTCATTGGCACCTGTACTTTGCGTTCTCTTGCAAAATAATTGTATATACGTAGTGTTCATACACACCGTCTGATCTGTTAGTACACGGCTGTGTACCTAGAAATATAAAAAAAATAAAGCCTTTTCATGGGCACCTGTACTGTGCGTTCTCTTGCAAAATAATTTTATATAAGTGGTGTTAATACACACCGTCTGAACTGTTAGTACACGGCTGTGAAGGCAAAATATTGTAACCAAAAAAAAAAAAAATGCGGAGGGGGGCTAGCGGAATCGGACGTGGACGAGGACGGGGGCGCGGAAATGCTGTTGGTGGCCTTGTTGAAGCCAGTGGGGATACAATGCGTGCTGGTGAGGGTCAGCCAGGATCCCACTCATCCAGAATCCCTGCCTTTATGGGACAGTTAAGCAGGGGGCGGGTTACACCGCTGTTGAGGCCTGAGCAGGTTGAACAGGTGGTGCAATGGATAGCCGATAGCGCTTCCACACAGTTGTCCACCAGCCAGTCATCCACACAGTCTCACTCTGACCCTCCTTCCTCCACACCTGGCCAACAGAGTCATCCCACCATTGACCCCTCCCAGGAGCTCTTTTCGGGTCCTTTTTCAGATGTGACGGAAGAATCCCAGGAGCTAGCAGAGGAATTTGTTTGTAGTGATGCCCAACCACTTGAGTATTCGCCATCTCCTGCTGATGTGGACCCTGAACCAGCATCTGTTATCATGAGCGATGATGATGATGAGACGCAGTTGCCATCAAGGGAGGCTGTTGGAATGTCCAGTGGGCAGGAGGAGGAGCAGAGTGAGGAAGTGGAAGAGGAGGTGGTGCATGACGAAATGACCGACCCCACTTGGCCAGGGGTGATGTCCAGCTGGGAAAGCAGTGGAGAGGTGGTGGTCTGCGCAGCACCGAAAAAGGCAGCAAGAGGCAGAGGGATGTCCAGAGGCAGAGGGATGTCCAGAGGCAGAGGGATGTCCAGAGGCAGAGGGATGTCCAGAGGCAGAGGACAGTCCAGACAGAGAAGTGAGGCCACAGCCAGCAGGGCCGAAGCTGTTCCCGGCAGCGGGCAGTCGCGCGAAGCTCCCCCATCGAGGCCTCGTGCTTCTGTGGTGTGGAGATTTTTTAATGTTTGTGCGGATGACAAACTGAGCGCGGTTTGCACACTCTGCCACTCAAAACTGAGTAGGGGCTCTGAGAAGAGCAATCTGACCACCTCAGGCATGCGGCGTCACTTGGAAGTCAAGCACTGGGCTGAGTGGGAGAGAGCAAACGCAATACAACCTGCGCAAGGTCTTCCTGCCACTGCCTCTTCCCCTTTGTTGTGTGCTGCCACTGCGGTCCAGACCTCCAGCCAGGACACCTCCACATCTGCCTCTGCCTCGGCTACTTTGGGGCCTTCTCCTTCAGCCTCCCCTTCCCCCGCATCTTCGCCTGCACCTTCACACTCCTCGTCCCATCAACTGTCCATCTCGCAGGCGTTCGACCGCAGGCGGAAGTACACCTCGAGTCACCCCCAAGCCCAAGCCTTAAACTGCCACATCTCCAAACTGCTGGCCCTGGAGATGTTGCCGTTTAGGCTTGTGGAGACGCAGGCCTTCCGCGACCTGATGGCGGCTGCCGCACCTCGCTATTCCGTCCCCAGCCGCCACTACTTTTCCCGGAGTGCCGTCCCCGCCCTGCACCAGCACGTGTCACGTAACATCAGGCGGGCCCTGAGGTACGCAGTCAGCGCAAAGGTCCACTTGACCACCGACTCGTGGACAAGCGCTTGTGGCCAGGGACGCTACATCTCTTTGACGGCACACTGGGTGAATGTAGTGGAAGCGGGGACGGGGTCGCAAACAGAGACGGCCTACCTACCACCACCGCCCAAGATTGCCAGCATGGGTTCTGATAAACCCCCCTCCTCCTCCTCCTCCTCTGCCTTAACATCGCCCTCAGCCGCTAGCTGGAAGCGTTGCAGCACTAGCGCGGGGAGACGTCAGCAGGCGGTGCTTAAGCTCATCAGCTTGGGCGACAGGAAGCACAGCGCCCCAGAGGTGAGGGACGCCATATTGCAGCAGACGGAGATGTGGCTGTCGCCGCTGCAGCTAGGACCAGGCATGGTCGTGTGCGATAACGGCCGTAACCTGGTGGCGGCTCTGGAGCTTGCCGAACTCAATCACGTACCATGCCTGGCCCACGTTTTTAATCTGGTAGTCCAAAAATTTCTAAAGACTTACGCCAACCTGGCAGAGCTACTGGTGAAAGTGCGGCGCTTGTGCGCTCACTTTCGGAAGTCAACTGTAGCTGCTGCTAGCTTAAAAAAACTCCAGCAACGCCTCCATTTGCCTCAACATCGGCTGTTGTGCGACCTGCCGACTCGCTGGAATTCCACCTATTCCATGTTGGCCAGGGTGTGTGAGCAGCAGAGAGCATTGATGGAGTACCAGATTATGAATCCACGCGTGCCTCCAACTCAGCTCCCTCAGTTTGCCAACCACGAGTGGCCATGGATGTCAGACGTATGCGATGTACTGCGTATCTTTGAGGAGTCCACCAAGAAGGTCAGCAGCGAGGACGCTATAGTGAGCGTAACCATCCCGCTCCTATGCGTCCTTAAAGAATCGCTCATCGCAATAAGGGAGAACGCATTGCACGCAGAGGAGACGGGGGTAGGAGGAGACGCAACGGAGCTACACAGTCAGACCACACTTTTGTCTGCTTCACGGTGGCAGTTGCAGGAGGAGGAGGATGAGGAGGAGGAGGACGACGTGGAGGTGGCTGTGGAAGAGGAGGAGGATGCTGGCGGCGAGGGTAGCAGTCAGGCTGTGTGCGTCCCATTGGTTCAGCGCGGATGGGGCGGAGAGGGAAGAGGAAGAGGAGGAAATGGCAAGTGATCCTTCTGGTGGGGGCAGTGACGTCATGCCTATTCAGAGTCTGGCACACATGGCTGACTTCATGCTGGGCTGCTTTTCCCGGGACACACGTGTTGTCCGGATAGTGGAGAACAAACTGTACTGGGTCTTCGCACTCCTGGACCCCCGGTATAAAGATAACGTCTCCTCTTTTATTCCGGTAGAGGAGAGGACGAATCGATTGCTGGAATACCAGAGGGAACTCGTGCAGAACATGATGGAGATTTTCCCACCCACCATCGCTGGCGGCAGAGAGGAGAGGGTCTCCCAGAGTCCCACAACATCCATCAGGCCCACAGCCACCAGGGGAACACTCTCCAAGGTGTGGGACACGTTCATGGCACCCCCTCGTGCAACTTCCATCACTGCGGGGCCCGCTATCAGCAGGAGGGACAAGTATCGGCGGATGTTGCGGGAGTACCTGGCAGACCGTACCCCTGTCCTCCCCGATCCCTCGGCGTCCTACACTTACTGGGTCTCCAAGTTGGACACGTGGCTGGAACTGTCCCTGTACGCCTTGGAGGTGCTTGCCTGCCCTGCCGCCAGCGTGCTATCAGAAAGGGTGTTCAGCGCAGCCGGGGGCATTATAACCGATAAGCGCAGCCGCCTGTCAACCGACAGTGCCGACAGGCTGACGCTAATCAAAATGAACAGCAAGTGGATTGACCCGGACTTTGCTTCTCCAACAGTGGAAAGCAGCCAAAAGTGAAGTGCCATCTGTATGAAGTGCCATTTCCTCCTCCACCTCCTCCTCCTTTACCGCCTTAGAATTGCTCCGTAAAAAAAAAAAAAAATATTTATGGCTCACCTCTTGGCCTACAAACAATTTTTAAGAGGTCTCACCTCTTGGGCCTCCACATAATTTTAAAGAGGTCTCACCTCTTTGGCCTCCACATAATTTTTAAGAGGTTTCACCTCTTGGGCCTCCACATAATTTTTAAGAGGTCTCACCTCTTGGGCCTACAAACTATTTTTAAGAGGTCTCACCTCTTGGGCCTACAAACAATTTTTCTCATGCCTCACCTCTTGGGCCTACAAACAATTTTTTAAGAGGTCTCACCTCTTTGGCCTCCACATAATTTTTTAAGAGGTTTCACCTCTTGGGCCTCCACATAATTTTTAAGAGGTCTCACCTCTTGGGCCTACAAACAATTTTAAGAGGTCTCACCTCTTGGGCCTACAAACAATTTTTCTCATGCCTCACCTCTTGGGCCTACAAACAATTTTTAAGAGGTCTCACCTCTTGGGCCTCCACATAATTTTTAAGAGGTCTCACCTCTTGGGCCTCCACATAATTTTTAAGAGGTCTCACCTCTTGGGCCTCCACATAATTTTAAGAGGTCTCACCTCTTGGGCCTACAAACAATTTTTCTCATGCCTCACCTCTTGGGCCTACAAACAATTTTTAAGAGGTCTCACCTCTTGGGCCTACAAACAATTTTTAAGAGGTCTCACTTCTTTGGCCTCCACATAATTTTTAAGAGGTCTCACCTCTTGGGCCTACAAACAATTTTTAAGAGGTCTCACCTCTTGGGCCTCCACATAATTTTTAAGAGGTCTCACCTCTTGGGCCTCCACATAATTTTTAAGAGGTCTCACCTCTTGGGCCTCCACATAATTTTTAAGAGGTCTCACCTCTTGGGCCTACAAACATTTTTTCTCATGGCTCACCTCTTGGGCCTACAACAATTTTTAAGAGGTCTCACCTCTTGGGCCTCCACATAATTTTAAGAGGTCTCACCTCTTGGGCCTCCACATAATTTTTAAGAGGTCTCACCTCTTGGGCCTACAAACAATTTTTAAGAGGTCTCACCTCTTGGCCTACAAACAATTTTTAAGAGGTCTCACCTCTTTGGCCTCCACATAATTTTTAAGAGGTCTCACCTCTTGGGCCTACAAACAATTTTTAAGGTCACCTCTTGGGCCTTAATACAATTATTAAGAGGTCTCACCTCTTGGGCCTACAAACAATTTTTAAGAGGTCTCACCTCTTGGGCCTACAAACAATTTTTATTATGGCTCACCTCTTGGGCCTTAATACAATTTTTAAGAGGTCTCACCTCTTTGGCCTCCACTTAATTTTTCGAGGGCTCACCTCTTGGGCCTCCACATAATTTTTTCGAGGGCTCACCTCTTGGGCCTCCATATAATTTTTTCGAGGGCTCACCTCAAGCTAACTTTGCGCACTCATTAAAATATTTTCACAACAAGGACCTAAGAGCCCTCGATGGGAGAGCTTTGTGTGGGGGCCTGTTATAGGGAAGAGATGCGGCCCTGCGGGCTCTAGCCTGCCTTCTCCATGAGCCTCTGCCCAGCCCACGGCCTCTTCCTGCCTTTTGCGGTCCTACGCATCCCTCAACATCCCCACTGCTTTACCTGCTAGACATGACACTGGGCCAGGTCGGGTCACTGACTTCGTCATACTCAACCACCTCCTCTTACACTGCCTCACTTTGCTCCAACAGCCTCCCTTGCTGGCAACTGTGTCTCATCATCGTCCCTAATCATTTTACACTTTAGTGCCCGTTCCACACCACCATCAGCTAGAGATGGAGCTTGCTCCAGTGTTTGGGCATCAGAACAAACAAAATCCTCAGATAGCTCCTGCGATTCTTGCATGGGTGGGAACACTGGGTTGATAACATTGGGCAGGGTGGGAGGAAGGAGGGTCAGAGTGAGGTCCCTGCAGTTTCTGCAGGCGATCGACGAGACTGGACTTTGTGGACTTGACTGGGTGGTGGACAGATTTAACAAATCTAGAAGGAGAAGGAGGGGTTTGCCGAGCTGTCTGTAAGGGTTGCGGAAATCCAGACAGAACCAAGGCCCAAAACTTGGGTGGGGGTAGCAGGTTTGCCCGTCCCCGCCTCCACAACATTCACCCAGTGTGCTGTCAGGGAGATGTAGCATCCCCGGCCTCAAACCAAAGTGTTGGTGGTCAAATGGCCTTTTGCAGTAACCGTGTTACTCGGGCGTGGATGATGTTTTGGGACATGTGCCTGGGCAAGGCAGGGATGGCACAGAGGGAAAAATAGTGATGGCTTGATTGCTTTCCCCCTTGCCTATGCCATCTGTGGTTGTCATAGGCAACGTGATTTTAAGGGGTGCAGAATTTTATCTTCTTTTTTGTCTAGTTTGGCTTGGGGTCCATGGCAATGTAGAGGAAAGAAGGTTTCCTTGTATGGTCTCACTTTACAGAGAGGTTATATTGTCTTTGGAGTGTATTGTTGAGAGGCTGTGATAGTGGCGTAATAGTGCGACTTGGGCGCGTTATATGCACCCAGACATGCTTCCCCTGCTGTCCTAGTTGCATTCCAGCAGTGTTGGCATCCTTTTCTGAGGTTTCAGGGTGGACTTGGTGATCTCCAAGTGGTCGAATTGAGATTTCCAAGTGGCGAGCATTTTTTTCCCATAGACTTTAATGGGATTCGATATTCGGTCGAATAGTCGAATTTCGCGGTCTATTCGAATCGAATTTCGAACTTTCGAATATTTCACTACTCGCTCATCTCTAACCATTACCCCAAATTCTCAGGCAACAGCCTGGTGGTTACCCTCATGGCAATTGTGCTCACCCAGATCAAGAAAGGCGAGGCAAATACCCATCACATGTTAGGGAAGCACCCAACTAGGTGCAACAAAGGTCCATCACCGCCTGCAGGTGACACCACTGCTCATGCTGGCACTGCAGCTGAAATCAAGTTTAGTATCTGTTCTTATCAGTTGCTGTGGCTGCTGGTGGTATAGTGGTGAGCATAGCTACCTCCCAAGCAGTTGATCCGGGTTTCCCGTCTATCGCAGGAGGCAATTCAAAATCAGTACAATATCTAATACGTCCCCCTACCCGGTAAATTGTTTGGAGAGAGGGCATGTAGGTGGGGGGGAAGGAGGTTTCGCTGGAAGAGCCAGAGGAGTGCCCCCTGGGCTAGCGTGTGTGGTGGTGACAACAGCCGCAATGGATTTGGGAAAACTGTTGCTTTAACCCGTATGGTATCGATTCTTCTCAGTTTAATACCGTATACGTCCCCTATCTTGGGACCCTATATTTAATGGATTTTTCGAACACGGAAAACGGAAAAAGAGCTTGCTCTGGCCAGGGGAGTGTCCATGCTCTGCCTATCACAGGTCAGGAGGCAATTAAAAGAAGAAAAACAAAAAACATTAGTACAATATCTAATACGTCCCCTATCCGGGTAAATAGTATGGAGAGAGGGCCTGTAGGTGGGGGGAAGGAGGTTTCGCTGGAAGAGCCAGAGGAGTGCCCCCTGGGCTAGCGTGTGTGGTGGTGACAACAGCCGGATGTATTTAGAATGACGACGCAGGACCCCAACTTAAAAATTTAGCATCAACCGGTACAGTCGTAAATTATGAGATTGATCAACTGTGGTATGTATACTACTCAGTTTAAAACCGTATATGGCAGCTATCCGGAAAAATGGTTTGGAGAGAGAGAAAGATAGGACAAAGACGTAAATTGTTTGGAGAGAGGGCCTGTAGGTGGGGGGGGGGGCAGGCTGGGGGGAAGGAGGTTTTGCTGGAAGAGCCAGAGGAGTGCCCCCTGGGCTAGCGTGTGTTGGTGGTGACAACAGCCGGATGGAGTTAGAATGACGACACAGGACCCCAACTTAAAAATTTAGCATCAACCGGTACAGTCGTAAATTATGAGATTGATCAAGTGTGGCATGACTTTTTAGATGGAGATTGCATGTGGTCACGTACTCCCTGGAACCCCATAGTCACCCCTTCTCTGATGTGCTAGCCAAGAACATTCTCTGCCCCAATTCGCAAGACCTTTTGCTGTTTCCGTGTGCTGACAGTGGGGATTTACCAGTGTTGTCTGAGGATGTGGTGGACAATGGCGAGACACAGGTGTCGGGGGGTGAGGTAGTTGGATGGGAAGCAAGTTACAGTGGGGACTCCTTGGGGGGGACTTTCTCATGATGGGACAGATTCAACTTGGGTGGATCAGGCACAGGAACAGATGAATTTTTTGGGGGTTTATTTAACTTTTATTTAGCAAAAATAACCACAGAGATATTTATTCGTTATCTTCTCTGCGCAGTCTGGCGTTGGGGTTCCTCACTTTGATGGCGAGCTGCGCCGCTCTCTCCACAATGGTCTGTAGGTTCTTAGATGGAGACTTTGTCGGCGATTTCAGTACAGAAGGACTTGTTGCTCATTCCACAGAACCTCGTCCTCCTTGACATTGTGGACAAGGATTTGTGGGGACCAGGAATTTGCTGAACCTGTGAGCAGCATGTGTTTGGTCTTCTACTTGCTACCGTATCCAATGTTTGGCAATATACACTCATAGGTATCGCCAGAACTGCCTCAATAGATAACAAGGTAAGCATAGAGATATTTGATTGGCATTTGCAGATTTGTCACCTATCCCCCGTTCCACACATCCCAAAGATAAAGTCTGGTGACTGTGGATTTGCAGTATCATTGTCATGTTCAAATAGAAACAGGCGCATTAAACTTGACACTGGAGAGAGGGTAGGCCGTGCTGCTCAGGTGCGAGTGCCAAGAAAATATTCCCCACACCATGACTAACCGTTGATACTGGGGGAAAGAAGGTTCGAGGCTGGGCAACGTTTTTCCAGTCCAGTAGGCCTGTTCTTAGCTGCACCCCTGCTGGGCTAAAGCGACGTACTGTATGCTGTACCTTGGTTGGTAATTTGAGTCACTGTTGCCTGAACAACTCCTCTGAGGCCAACAAGGCATGCCCACAGAACTGCGCTCACTGGATGTACCATGACGTGACCCAGTAGATCAGCAGACTCAGACCACCAACTTTCAAAAAAATTTTAGATGCTCGTTTTGAACTGCAAGACTGTCGACCATGTCTACACCTAAATTGTTGCCGCCAATTATTGAAATTAAGCTAGGTGTATCAAGATTCGTGTATGCAGTTGGAGAGAGGGCCTGTAGGTGGGGGGCAGGCTGGGGGGAAGAAGGTGAAGAGCCAGGGAGTGCCCCCTGGCTAGCGTGTGTGGTGTGACAACAGCCGGATGTAGTTGAATGACGACGCAGGACCCCAACTTAAAAATTTAGCATCAACCGTACAATTGTCAATTATGAGCTAGATCAAGTGTGGCATGACTTTTAAAGGATATTGCATGTGGTCACGTTACTCCCTGGAACCCCATAGTCACCCCTTCCCTGATGTGCTAGCCCAGAACATTCTCTGCCCCAATTCGCAAGACCTTTTGCTGTTTCCTTGTGCTGACAGTGGGGATTTACCAGTGTTGTCTGAGGAGGTGGTGGACAATGGCGAGACACAGGTGTCGGGGGGTGAGGTAGTTGGATGGGAAGCAAGTTACAGTGGGGACTCCTTGGGGGGGACTTTCTCATGATGGGACAGATTCAACTTGGGTGGATCAGGCACAGGAACAGATGAATTTTTTGGGGGGTTTATTTAACTTTTATTTAGCAAAAATAACCACAGAGATATTTATTCGTTATCTTCTTTGCGCAGTCTGGCGTTGGGGTTCCTCACTTTGATGGCGAGCTGTGCCGCTCTCTCCACAATGGTCTGTAGGTTCTTAGATGGAGACTTTGTCGGCGATTTCAGTACAGAAGGACTTGTTGCTCATCCACAGAAACCTCGTCCTCCTTGACATTGTGGACAAGGAATTTGCGGGGTGGACCAGGAATTTGCTGAACCCTGTGAGCAGCATGTGTTTGGTCTTCTACTTGCTACCGTATCCAATGTTGGGCAATATAGATTCGCAAGTAATATTATTTTTCACACCTATCCCAAAAATAAAAATGTATGCAGTTTGCGCAAATAAAAACTGGAAACTGGAATTGGAGAGAGGGCCTGTAGGTGGACCTCTGGAAAAAATTTTGAATAGAGGGCCTGTAGGGAGCCCTCCTGAAAAATTGTTTGAAGAGAGGGCCTGTAGGTGGACCTCTGGAAAAATTTTTGAATAGAGGGCCTGTAGGGGCCCTCCTGAAAAATTGTTTGAAGAGAGGGCCTGTAGGTGGACCTCTGGAAAAATTGTTTGAATAGAGGGCCTGTAGGGGGCCCTCCTGAAAAATTGTTTGAAGAGAGGGCCTTTAGGTGGACCTCTGGAAAAATTGTTTGAATAGAGGGCCTGTAGGGGGCCCTCCTGAAAAATTGTTTGAAGAGAGAGCCTGTAGGTGGACCTCTGGAAAAATTGTTTGAATAGAGGGCCTGTAGGGGGCCCTCCTGAAAAATTGTGCTAAAAGAGTGCCAGTTGGACCTCTAAAAAATGGCGTTTTTTTGGGTCAGCGTTAGGCAAAGACGATATGGAGGAGGAGGAGTAGGAGGAGGAGTAGAGAAGAGGAATCGGATACATAAGTTATTTAAATCTTTAGCTGCTTTCCCCCGGAGGAGATTTGAATTCCGGTGAAATCCAGGCTTTGTTCATTTTAATAAGCGTCAGCCTGTCAGCTCTGTCAGTTGACAGGCGTGTACGCTTATCGGTGATGACGCCACCAGCTGCACTGAATACCCGCTCTGACAGCACGCTAGCGGCAGGGCAGGCCACACCTCCAAGGTGTACAGCGCCAGTTCAGGCCACGTGTCCAGCTTTGAAACCCAGTAGTTGTATGGAGCAGAGTGATCGCCACGGACGTTTGTATGGTCAGCTAGGTACTCCCTCACCATCTTTCTGTACAGCTCCCCCCTACTCTGCCTAGACTGGGGACAGGTGACAGTGTCTTGCTGGGGTGACATAAAACTGGCAAAGGCCTTGGAGAGCGTTCCCCTGCCAGTGCTGGACAAGCTGCCTGCTCGCCTCCTCTCCCCCGCTACTTGGCCCACAGAACCATGCCCTCTGCCACTAGCGGCGTCAGATGGGAAGGATTGTTTCAGCTTGTGCACCAGGGCCTGTTGATATCTATTCACTCTCATACTCCTTTCCTCTGCAGGGATGAGAGTGGAAAGGTTCTGCTTGTACCTTGGGTCCAGGAGAGTGAACACCCAGTAATTGGTGTTTGTAAAAATTCTTCTAACGCGAGGGTCACGGGATAGGCAGCCTAACATGAAGTCTGCCATGTGCGCCAGAGTCCCAACACGCAAGAATTCCCTCTCCTCACTGGCCTGACTCTCCATTTCCTCCTCCTCCAAGTCCTCCTCTTCAGCCCATACACGATCAAGAGTTAAGGACTGAGCACTGGTACCCTCTACTGTCTCGCCGACATTCTCCTCCTCTTCCTCCTCATCCTCATCCCCCTCCTCCGATACGAGCTGAGAAACAGACCGGAAGGTGCTCTGGCTATCAAGCGACTTATCTTCCTCCACCGTCTCTTGTGACAAGCGCAAAGCATCCGATTGATGCTGAGCAGTGAGTTTTTCAACAGGCAAAGCAGCGGGATGGTGAGGCTGATAATGGCGGCATCACCGCTGACCATCTGTGTTGACTCCTCAAAGTTGCTCAACACCTGGCAGATATCAGACATCCACGTCCACTCCTCATTGTAGACTTGAGGAATCTGAGAGACCTGACTACCAGTTCTGGTGGAAAATGACATCTGGCAGTCTACAATCGCTCTGCGCTGCTGGTAAACTCTGGATAACATGTTTAATGTCGAATTCCATCTCGTGGGCACGTCGCACAACAGTCTGTGAGCGGGCAGTTGTAGGCGGCGCTGCGCTGCCCTGAGAGTGGCAGCCTCTGTGCTCGACTTGCGGAAATGCGCACAGATGCGGCGCACCTTGGTGAGCAAATCAGATTGGGGTATGTCTTGAGGAACCGCTGAACTATTAGATTTAACACGTGGGCCAGGCATGGCACATGTGTCAGTCTGCCGAGTTGCAGAGCCGCCACCAGGTTACGCCCGTTGTCACACACAACCATGCCTGGCTTGAGGTTCAGCGGTGCCAGCCACAGATCGGTCTGCGCCGTGATGCCCTGTAACAGCTCTTGGGCGGTGTGCCTTTCTTGTCACCTTAAGCTCAGCTCGGCAGGGCGCCGTGCCCACGGATGGTAATTCGGTGGAGGAGGAGGAGGGTCGGAGGAGGAGGATGCATAGTACGTCTGAGAGACCGTGACCGAGGTAGGCCCCGCAATCCTAGGTGTGGGCAGTACATGAGCGGCCCCAGGGTCATTCTTGGTCCCAGCCTCCACCAAGTTAACCCAATGTGCTGTCAGTGAGATATAGTGTCCCTGCCCGGCAGCACTTGTCCACGTGTCCGTGGTTAGGTGGACCTTCTCCAGAAACAGCGTTGGTCAGGGCACGGATGATGTTTCTGACACGTGCTGGTGGTAGGGCTGGGACGGGCACATCGGGAAAAATAGTGGCGGTTGGGGGACGGAATAACGAGGGGCAGCCACCGCCATGAGATTGCGAAAAGCCTCGGTCTCTACCAGCTATAGGGCAGCATCTCCAGGTTAAGCAATTTGGAGATGTGGACGTTGAGGGCTTGGGCATGTGGGTGGGTGGAACTGTATTTCCTCTTGCCACTCCAGCGTCTGCTGTAAAGACAGCTGAACGCTGCGCTGGGACACGTTGGTGGACACTGTGGAGATCGTTGAGGCGAAGGTGTGGTTTTCCGG
>ONZH01010316.1:0-15622 GCA_900303285.1 Rhinella marina
GTAATGTATCCGCCTATTTAATCCTATATTCATATGGTATAAATAAATGAAGTTCTGGGAGCCCAACCCAGATTTACTTGGGTAGAGCTGTTGTCTCTGTCAAGTTCTTCTCCGGCCGTATTGACTAACTGACATCTGCCTGAATCCTGAACTACTCTGACAGAGGTCTCACCTCTTGGGCCTGCACAAAATCTTTAAGAGGTCTCACCTCTTGGGCCTCCACAAAATCTTTAAGAGGTCTCACCTCTTGGGCCTCCACATAATGTTTAAGAGGTCTCACCTCTTGGGCCTCCACATAATTTTTAAGAGGTCTCAGCTCTTGGGCCTCCACATAATTTTTAAGGAAGTCTCACCTCTTTAGCCTCCACACAATTTTTAAGACGTCTCACCTCTTGGGCCTCCACAAAATTTTCCATGAGCCTCTGGCCAGCCCACGGCCTCTTCCTGCCTTTTGCGGTCCTACGCATCCCTCCACATCCCCACTGCTTTAGCTGCTAGACATGACACTGGGCCAGGTCGGGTCACTGATATCTCTAGCGCCAACAATTTGGGCATTTTAAGGCTTCTGCATGTGTTTGAGTTGTTTTTACATTTTAAAGAAGACATGTCTGACCACATTTCACACACACACACAATGACAATTAGGGGTGGGGTCTATTTGCTTTCCCCCTTGCCTATGCCATCTGTGGTTGTCATAGGCAACGTGATTTTAAGGGGTGCAGAATTTCATCTTCTTTTTTGTCTAGTTTGGCTTGGGGTCCATGGCAATGTAGAGGAAAGAAGGTTTCCTTGTATGGTCTCACTTTACAGAGAGGTTACATTGTCTTTGGAGTGTATTGTTGAGAGGCTGTGATAGTGGCGTAATAGTGCGACTTGGGCGCGTTATATGCACCCAGACATGCTTCCCCTGCTGTCCCAGTTGCATTCCAGCAGTGTTGGCATCCTTTTCTGAGGTTTCAGGGTGGACTTGGTGACCTCCAAGTGGTCGAATTGAGATTTCCAAGTGGCGAGCATTTTTTCCCCATAGACTTTAATTGGATTCGATATTCGGTCGAATAGTCGAATTTCGCGGTCTATTCGAATCGAATTTCGAACTTTCGAATATTTCACTACTCGCTCATCTCTACTGATAATAAATGAAAAAATACAATAATACAAAACAGAAAACTGAGAACCACATACTGTATGACTCTGGAGCCCCTGCTTGAACATGTGGAGGGGTAAAATCTATACTTTTTGGTAGGTGCCATCACCAAGAGTGAGCTTGTGGAAATACTTAGTAAGGGCTCATGCAGACGAATGTGTGCCATCAGTGTCCGTGCTTTGGACCCACAATTAGGACCGCGGGCCCATTGACTTGATTGTGGTCCACGATCCGCATCCCACGCACCGCACCGCAAAAAAGTAGTGCATGCACTACTTTTTTGCTGTGTGGAGGCACAGCCAGAAACACCACGGAAGCAATCCATAGTGCTTCCATGTTGTTCCGATCCGTGCCTCTGTTCCGCATCTCCGGGATTGCGGACCCATTCAAGTAAATGGGTCCGCGATCCGTGATGCGGGGTGCACGCGGCCGGTGCCCGTTTATTGAGGTCCCGCAGTATGCGTGCCGCAATAAGGCCATAGCCGGGCATCGGCCGTGTGCATGAGCCCTAATGGAGTTTTATTCAGTTTTCATTAAAAACCTATGTATTTCAAAACTGAACTGTTTTCTTTATCAGGTTCATTAACCCCTGTCTGACATCTAACATACATATATGAAAGATGTGTCTTTAAAGATGGAGCTCTTCCAGGAGCTCAGTGGTCATCATTCACACATCATTCAAAGCCCTGATTTATTGCAACCACAGAATATAACAGGCAATCCTTCAAAGAGATTGTGGTAGCTATTTAGTTGCAATGGCAGTCTAGGGTCTTCTCAAGGCTCCCGGGTCTGACTGCTGTAGCTAAGTGAATATTCCAGGATTTTGTTATTGATGGCCTATCCTCAGGATAAGCCATCAATATCTGAAAGGCAGGGTCTGACACCCCACACACCCGACAATCAGCTGTATCAGAGCCAGAAATACAGAGCTTCATCCATTGTGTAGTGGACGGAGCTGGTTACTGCAGCACTGCTCCTATTGAAGTCAATGTAAACAGCTCTGTAGTAAACAAGTACTAGACATGTAAATATTTTTAGGAATATTAGCCCAAATGTGTATTTACAGCATTGCAGGGGTGCGGGGGTGTTGGACCCCACTGATAAGATATTGATGGGTGATCAATAACAAAATACTGAAATACCCCTGGCAGAGCTCAGTAGGAACACAGTGCCTTTTCAAACCATTTGCAAACCATTCCATTCTATGGCAGAAGCAATATATAAATAGCATGTTCAAGGACCAGGGGGTGCAGAGTTTAAAATAAAGGAAAAATGCACCCCCTTTCCTAACTTTGCAAAGAAACAATAAAATATGAACATAATTACCATAAAAATGTCCAAACTATTAAAATATAAAAGCATCCGGCACGGAAAAAAAATCAAAATGTCAAAATCTTAATTTCTGGCTGCTTCACCTTCCCCCAAAATTTTTTTTTATGGAAAGTGATAAAGAGTATACATTAGAGATGAGCGAATCTATTCGTCACTTTTTAGATTCAATATGAATCTTGGAAATTTTCCGCTGTGAAGCGAATCTGAATTTTTTGAGATTCAGTCCGTTAGATTAGAAAATGTTCTTAAGGCTTTCTACGCATTCGCTACGTACTTGTCCGACAAATTGTACGCTAATGCTATGTATAAGTTACTCTATACACTGTTGTGTACGAATTCAATTAATTAGCGAACTTTTACTGTTCGTTATTCGTTCGGCAAAAGCCCGGGCATAAAGCGGTCGCCTGACCTAGTGGGCAGGGCTTGCTCTGATTGGCTAAGGCTCAGTAAGCCAGTGACGCATCACTTCTGCTGCGACTGCTGAGACGAGCAGAAGCACTGTGTGTTTAGTTCTGAGAGACTGAGACCTGTTTTGTATTGTGATTGTCCATATTGCCTCCTTTGCTGGCTGGATTCATTTTTCCATCACATTATACACAGCTCACTTCCATGGTTACAGACAATCCTGAACTCCATCAGTGGTTGTCGTGCTTGCACACAAAAAAGCACTAGCCTATGTACGCTCCCATGGTCCCGGCCACCAGAGAGACTGATGCTTTTTCCTATAGTGTGCAAGCACGACCATCACTGATGGATTGCAGGGTGGTCTATAACCATGGAATCCAGCCAGAAAAGGAATCAATATGGATAATAATAATACATTAGTATGTGCCTTGTATTAACTTTCTCTACATAAATGCCACTTACTGAAGTGAGACATCCCCTTTAAGTATTAAAACATGACATAAACAACGTAAATTTGATATTGCTATAATCACACTGACCAACATATAAGTTAACATATAATTAACGATAGCAGAATTGTACTTTTTTCTAATAACTCCTCATTTAAATTTTATTTCCAGCTTCCCACTACATCATATGGAATATTAACAAGTGAACAAAAAAAAGTTATAGCTCTTGGAAAGCAGGAAATGAAAAACGGAAATGAAAAACTGAATATGGCTGTGTCAAGAAAGGGTTAACATCATGATCAGTGTAAATTAACCCGACAAAGAAGCCGGTTCAATTTCAATACTTAATAATTAATGACAGCTGATCCGCGGTTTTGCCGGGTGTCGGACTCCCACTGATCTGATATTGATGACCTATCCTGCGGTGGGTGGCATAGTGACCCCTAAGAGAACTTGCCTTTCAACCCAAAAACACTAACGGTTCAATTTTCCGGTATTGAATTCCATCATGGGGGCTCAATACCAGAAAAAAAAAACGCTTCAGTTTTGCCCCCATTCATTGTCAATGGGGACAAAACTGAACTGAACAGAACGGAATGCTCCAAAATGCACTCTGTTCTGTTTAGGGCTTGTTCACATCAACGTTATGTATTCCGTTATGGCTTTCCGTTATAACATGCTGTAAGGGATCGCTCTCTCCCGGGGGTCGGCAATGACAAACTCTTCATCAAACGAGGGGTTTCCAGACCCAAAACCGTGCTTTATTGTGTCACTTTATGCAGTACAGACGATCTTTTCCAGTTACAACATCACTGGGCAAGGCACAATCACCATAAAGCCTGAATACAAAAATAAACACCTGCCCGTCTGGGCTCTAACTAACATGTAGGTTTCTATCTCACCTCTAAGTCACCGTTCACACAAGTGGATAGATCCGGCTTCTTTCAGCCTCATCCAGCCGTGCAGCCTTCAAACACACAAGTCTGTTCTCTGGGGCCTTTCTCTCACCAGACGCCTGCTGCCTCTACTGCCATCTTACCCTACTGTGATCTGTCACCATCTTGTGCTGTTACTGCCACTGCTCTTGCCCTCCCCTCTCCTCTCTGTTCCGCAGCCACTATTGTGACTCTTCATGCTGTTGCAAACCCTCACCAGTCTGTCACGGGACCACTAGTGTCTCTGTTTGGCCGTGTTGACATCACGGTTTATTTTTCCGTTTTTCTGATCCATCAGAAGAATAGAAAAATAATTTTAAAAAAATGGGTCCTGTCGTTTGAGCGTCCAGAAGGCCTCTATCACACAGTCAGTATTTTGCATCAGGATTTGATTATGATTTCAAAGCCAAAAGCAGGAATGGGTCCAAAACACAAAAGACATGAAAATATTTACATGGACCCACTCCTGTTTTTGCCTTACCAATACTGATCAAATGCTGACCAAATACTTACTGTGTGAGGATGGATATTCAAACTACAGGATCCACTTTATTTCAGCTGTTCTTCTGACATATCAGAAGAACGAAAACCCTCCCCACTTTCATGGGGCCACTCCTTGAATTTTGGGCCACTGCACGGTTAAGTCCACGGCAATAAATTAGAACTGACAATAACACTGACCTGTACACTCTCGGGCAGCTTGAGATTTTGAGCTAGACCTTTAAGGAAGATGGTGGTGGCCAGCCCGTCGCGAGCAAATGGAGGCAGTAAGTATGATTTCTTTTTTTTTCTGTTATGAAAATAAACACACCATCTGAGGGGTAAAATGATGGGGAGCGGCACAATTGCAGCTCCATGTCATTGCACCCACTACTTAGAAAAAATGTGCTTCATGACAAAGTAATTTGCCATAAAGTATTTTTTTTTTTTATCGTAAAATTCAGCAAAGCAGCCGAATCGAATTTTGAAGAAATTTGCTCATCTCTACCCTCCAACTCACTATAAGTGTTTTTGCTGATTATGAAATGAATCAATAAAATTATGCTTCTTTCACCAGATTAACTGCCATGAAGATTAGCCCTTCTTACTGAATATTTTTAAAAGTTGCCCATACCATGCTGGCTATGATTAGAGGTGAGCGAATCTAATCGCCGTTTCGTAGATTCGTATCGAATCCTCCATTTTTCCTACTCCGAAGCGAATCCAGATTTGCTTCGTATTATTCGTCAATGTTCTTAAAATTTTGAACACTAATGCTACGTACGCTACGTACTCTATGCACGCTACGTACGCATTCTTCTTGTGTCCCCCCCCACAACCAGAATCGGGAAAGTGAAGATACGCCTCCCTCAGAAGCGGGAAAAACCAGCCCGGCCCACCGGGAACTAACTATTTGCATGTATAGGGAGTGAAGACTCCTCCCTCGTTACTCCGCCCTCCTCTCCAGTTCAAGCCAGAGGTGAAGAAGATTCCACAGCATGGCAAAACAACTGCGACCAAAGTGGGGAGAGATGGTGTTTGGTAGCGACCCCAAACCACCGGCCAGTCCAGAGGAGATCACAGTGTCACAATTGGCGAAGAGAATCCCACTGGCTCCTGACTCGATGTTTGCTGTGCCGTCTGGTGCAGCAGAAGAGGCTCAGGCGTCCACTCCGCCGCCCGGGAGGAGAACAACACCTTCCATGCGGCAGAATCCTATTGTGCTTGCATCAGTGATGCCCAGACCCTATGGGACTACAAGAATGTGGTGGAGGAATGGGTCATCCAAGTACTGGACCATCCGAGGCCGGGAGACCCTACACTGGAGCGGCGTAAGGGAACCAGCCTATGGTTTTCAGTGGAGCAAGGCTGTGGCTTCCTTGCTGACAATGAGGACGGCAAGGGGTACTTTGTGGGCTGCAGGTCAGTGAAACAGCCATACCTGCCCCAAGCCTGTCACAGCCTATACATGGGAGATCAGGTGGAATATACCCCCATGGCATCCCTTAAAGGCCCCTTTGCTACCGGGGTTACCTTATTATCTAAGCCCCTGGTACCTGCATCAGCAACACCAGAAGTTTGGCCGGAGGAACCACCAGGCGAAGGACGCTTCAGGGAGAAGCCACAGCCGGAGCCTCTGATCCCTGGATTGCCACCACCATCACAGTCCTTTCAGCTGGGTCAGCTGACGACATCATCGTTTACTTTCCAGTCCACGGTGATCCAGTACCAACTACCCTGGAAAATGAAGTCAGCAGCAGCCAGGGAAGCTGGCGGTTCTTCCCTGGGTGCAACCTTGCCTGAACTGTTGCAGCCAGAAGTCCTTACCCCTGCTGTCCCGGCAGGAGTATCCGGAAAAGTGAAGGCGCAAGTGGCTGCAGTGTTCACAAGTGTGACCACCACCCGGACCCGGTCAAGTCCGACTTCTGGCAGAAGAGGGCAGTGGAGCTCCACCACAGCAGCCAGCTTGGCCTACAGGAGGCAGGAGCGTCCTCTGATGTAATTCAGTAGCAGTTACAGCGAGGAGAACTTCAGGTCCCTCATCTGAGAAACCCTTCTACTGGCTGTCAGTCTGGCTGATTTAACCCTTTCAGTACCGGAGGTTTTTTTGGTTATGCATTTTCGTTTTGCGCTCCCTGCCTTCAAACAGCCATAACTGTTTTATTTTTCTGTTCACATAGCTGTATGAGGGCTTGTTTTTTCCTGGACAAGTTGTACTTTCCAACGCCACCATTTAATATTGCATATGGTGTGGGAAGCGGGAAAAAAATTCCAAATCGGGTGAAATTGCAAAAAAAACGCTATTCCGCTACAGTTCTACGGATTTCTTATTTACAGCGTTCGATGTTCATTAAAACTGACCAGTTGCTTTCATTCTACTGGTCAGTACTAATCCGGCGATACCTAATATGTATAGTTTTTCCTGCGTTTGTGATAAAATAATTATAAAGTTGGCCTTTTTTTTTGTCATATCTTGACCCCTATAACTTTTTGGTATTTATGTGTATGGGGGCTCATTTTTTGCGGGGTGATCTGAAGTTTTTATTGATACCATTCTGGGGGGTGTATGACTTTTTGATCACTTTTTATTTAATTTTTTTTCGAAAAAAAAAAAAAGCGACAAAAAACAGCGAATCGCCATTTGGACGCTTTTTTCCGCCACACAATTCGCCGTATTGGAAATTTTTTTTATATTTTAAAAGTACGGGCGTTTTCGGTCACGGTGATACCCATGATGTCTATATTTATTGTTATTTAGGTATTTTTTTTTTATTATACGGAAAGGGGGGTGATTTGAACTTTTATATATTTTTTTATTTTTTATATATTTTTTAACTTTTCTTTACATTTTTTTGTGATTATTTTAAAGCTCAAATATGAGCTAATATATTTTGTTTTTGTTTTTTTTTATGAGCAATCAGGGATTTACTAGATGGAGATAAATCCAAGAATTGCTCATTTCTTATCCTGCCTTATCTTAGCCTGCCATCTAGTGGCCAGAATAAGAATTGCACTTTGAAGCTGTAAACCTCATCAGCGAGGTTTACAGCTTTCAGATCGTGTACAGACACCCCGATTGAGACACAACTAGATGCCGTGATCACGTGTGATCACGGCATCTAAAGGCCCAGCAAGACCATGTGCCCGCATCGCCCGGAGTCTAAGGGTTAACGGACATCTCTGGAGGACCTATGGGAGCCACAACATGGACTGCACCTGACAGGTGAGAGCTAGTTGGCACTTGTTGTTTTTATTGCCCCCTGTTTGATTCTCACCCAGATGGTCATTGCTTGTCAGCGCTCCCCCCATTCTGCAGAAAATTCCCAGTTGTGCCTAAGCGCGCCTATTTTTCATTTTCCCCCCTTCTCAGGTTATTTGGGAGCCCCCTTTGCAAAAAGGGTTCTCTGCTGCTATTTTATATTATCCATGTGGATTAAACGTTACCTGTTTGGATTACAAAATTACCTCACGTGGATTACAATTGAATTTTGGACTGTGTTCCAGTGGTTTATGCCAAGAAGCCATAAGGAGAGACTCAAACGTATATATGAGCCTAATATGCTTGCAAATGTGAAATTGATTGCACTAAAATGTTTGCATAATTATGTCTTTGCAGTATTTTAGCATAGCAATAATGATTTTACAGGTTCAGCAACGTTTAAGCACTTTAGCCCATTGTGTGTGTTCTTTTTCAGGTACTGCAATGTGTCCTATTATGCACTTATTGTATGGTGTTTTTAGTAAACTATGCACTTATCTG
The DNA here is from genome assembly GCA_900303285.1 of Rhinella marina. Lineage (NCBI taxonomy): Eukaryota > Metazoa > Chordata > Amphibia > Anura > Bufonidae > Rhinella > Rhinella marina. The sequence goes on from ONZH01010316.1 coordinate 8,506, forward strand.
GATAGCTAACAGTGAGCACCTTACTTTTCTACCTCATATGAACTGTCTCTGAGGACTGTACGTCGCGGCCTAGCCACGTGCGTTCGACGCAATCGCGAGTCAATAGTACGCTAAGGATTCGTACACACTTTTTACGCTAATGCTTACGCATTCAGTTCAGTAGCGTACTTTTAACAATGCTTACACTGTATGTTCGCTAAACAACTATTATTTTTTTAACGCAAATTCGACCAAATAAATTCGTATTAAGAACGAATCTTGTCATGAATTCGTTGATTATTCACCGATTTTTGATGATTCGCTCATCTCTATGATCTTTGTATTCTGTAAAGCACTTATCAGATTATAGCATTATTATTTCTGCTTTATATATTATTTATTTTATAAATGATTTTAACATCTCTACTTTGTATATTATGTTCCAAATGAAGTTTGACATTCTCACAACTATTATATACTGTATGTTCTATCAATCATATACATTTTATAAATTTCTAAACATTTAGCAACAGAACATTTTCTTAAAGGTGCTCCTCAATTCTGGGCTTCGGAATGCATAAATGAAAGGGTCAATCACTGAGTTGAACAATATAAGTGTGCAATTTACATACATTGTTGACATATAGCAAGCACAATAAGGGTTTTGAGGGCAAAAGATGAATAAGAAGAGATGAAGAATAAATGGAAACCAACAACAGATAAAAACACCCAACAAAATAGTCAATGTAGTAGCCCCTTTCATATTTGTCTTTTGCTGCGCAGAATTCCATTGTCCAGAGAGTGAAGATATTTTTCGTGCATGTGATTGTGCTAAAAGGAACATATGGATGTAAAGACATACTATAAAGACTAACAGCAAAAAAAATAAAGAAGTAAAACACATTACTGTAATGGTATAATCATAGAAGATAACTATAACTATTCCACATCCACCTCCAAATACCCATATGATAGTTAAGATGATCCAAGCTCTTCGAATAGTCATAATGTTGTGATAACGAAGGGCATAGAAGATGGTAATGTATCGGTCTGCAGCAATAGCAGACAGACTGAAAATTGATCCAAGTAAAGACAGTACAAAAAACCAATCCATAATATCATCCATCTTTTTCTCAATTGCGCCTTTCTTTTGAAGATGACCATGGCGAGCCAAAATCATCATAATGTTCTCCAGAATTTTGTATAAACTTCCTAGAATGTCAGAAAATGACAAACTGCAAATAAAAAAGTACATGGGCAAATGAAGTTTTTTGTTTTTGATCACGGCAGTTAAAACAAGGACATTTTCCAATATACCTAGCACTGATATAGTAAAGAATATTTCTTCCGGGACATTGATGGTTAAGCATTGAGTATGATTTGGAGGCATGGAAGTCCCATTTACATAACCAGTATTTTCATGCATTTCTGTAGCTCTATCCATCTTCAGATTTGGTTGATTTAAGTTGATGTTTCACAATGCACTTCCACTTGTACTGTAAAACAATACAAAATATTTTAAATGCATATTGTGCCCATATTGTGCTCATAAAATATTGTGCTCATATTGTGCCCATATTGTGCTCATAAAATAGAGATGATCAGGCTGGGCTGGACAAAAAAGGAAATGATAGATCTCCCTCTCAATTGCCCTATTAAACTATAGGCCCTGCCTACCAAAATGGCCGCCCTGATAGGGGCAATCCCGTGTCAGGAACCTCCTATTTAACCCTAAAAAGCAATAACTGAAAGCAGCACCAAATACCTCTCAGACTACTAGTGGAATGCAACAGCCTATTCAGACCCTTGATCCATCCAGGTCATCCGTATAATATCCAGAAAAAAGTTGACGGCAGCATCTCCACAAAATAACGTTTATTCCTCAAAGGTCCATCCAGAACATGTGCAAAAATACGCCAATAAAGTGCAACGTTTCGGTTACATAGTAACCTTTATCAAGCATAAATATGACGTGAATAGTCAAGGTATATATAGTGACCATAATACCTCCCATATACTAATTAACCAATCCCAAGTACATAAAACATTCATCACACCTCCTGTCATTAAAAATCAACCTATAACCTCTCAACACATCATGTTGGTAATCTTCACAAACCCACCTGTGTTACTCACGAAGGTATGTCAGTATGGGAGACGGCCATAACTCATCTCGCCCTGCACACATGGTCTCGGTGTCCCTATAGCGCCAATGTGCATGTCTCTGATCAAATTCCTCCTATCTCCTTGCCTCATTAGCATTACCATACACGTCATCGCATCACGTGACACCGTGCCGATCACATGACCAAGAAGCGCATGCCCACAGGACCAGGCCCGCCCGCTCCGCTTCCGCTTCCATGGAGATACACATTGCAGTGCAACGCAGAACATCAGCAGACTACCATCTGCAGCCAACCTAGCTCCGTGTCCGGGCACTCAGGTCCTATTCAGGCTGCAACCATCTCATGGTCACTGTTAGATCAATTAATTCTAAGGCTATCAGACCATACTTGAACTACCGCATAGGGGACAAGCCACGTGACCGGCTACTTCTCCAACGCGATCCACAACAATAAACCAGACCCCTTTCCGGGATCCTGTTCCATGTCGTTATCCAGAAATATGGTCCACTTAAGGCCAATAGCAATGACATGTAATATATCAATGATATCAAGGAGTATAATAAAGATCAAACCATATATATTAATGCTAGACTCTATATATTAATCACCCTTGCCATGTGTTCAAAGGCAGATGTCATCCGTCTCCCATATTAAACTCCAAATTAAACTCCAAAGAATAATCACACGATTGAGTCATATATTGACATTGTATCATGACAAATAAAAGTTTTGAGTGAACAAGGTGATAAGAGGATGAGACATAATATCACTAGGAGTGAAAGTGAAGCTTTAAGATCCCATGAACTGAATAGGTCATTAACAGTAAAGCCAGCGGATAAAGGTGGGGCAGTCGTGGTGGTGGACACGACAATGTATATTAAGGAGATACGGCAGCAATTAGGTGATAAGGAGGTTTATGAGGTGCTGAGGATGGACCCCAAGTTTAAGATTGCGAGGGAGATTGAAGATATATCTGGGGGAGCGTTAAGAGAAGAAATTATAGATAAAGAGTTGGGTAACTTTTTGAAGGTGTTGCATCCTATTACCCCCATGCTGTATATACTCCCTAAGATACACAAGGGGTTGAAGGATCCCCCTGGGAGGCCTATTGACTCGGGCAGGGGGTCCATCTTCAGCACTATTGCTGTGTTTCTAAATTGTGTCCTTCGCAAATATGCAGTATATGTCCCTCTTATATCAGGGATACAAGTCAATTCTTATTGAAGTTACGGGAGATTACTTTACCAGACAGTTTTTATTTGGTTTCTTTTGATGTTGTTTCACTCTATACGTCAATTGAACATGAAGGAGGTCTAAGGGCGGTTGATGTGGCGCTCGCCAGCGCAGGATTCTCTCCATTGGGTGCACAGTTTGTCCTCAGATTGCTGGGGGTGGTCCTGAAGAGGAATTATTTCTTCTTTAGGGACACCTTTTACCAGCAGAAGCGGGGTACGGCCATGGGGTCCAATGTGGCCCCCACTTATGCTAACATCTTTATGGCTGACGTTGAGGACAAACTGGTGTACCGTTCTATCTATATGGAGAGGGTCCTGTGCCAGTGGCGCTACATCAATGACATTTTTTTGATTTGGAGTGGCACAGCTGAGGAATTGGATTTGTTTCATCAACATTTGAACGTAGGTGTGAAGGGCCTACAGTTTACTAAGACCTTCTCTAGAAGTGAGCTACAATTTCTGGATGTCAGAATATACATTGAGGATTGCACTATTATGACAGACCTATATCAAAAAGTAACCGACAGGAATAATCTGTTAAGGTACGATAGTAATCATCCGCGGTCAATGATTGAGTCACTCCCATGGAGTCAACTATTAAGAGTCAGGAGAGTGGTGTCTGAGGATGAGATTTTTGTGGAGAGGGTAGATGAGATGTGTAACAAGTTTGTAAACAGGGGTTATCCCCGTAACCTATTAAAGAGAACTGCAACTAGGGCAAAATCAGTTGAAAGAGAGCAAATGCTGTGTAAGAAACCATCTAAAAAGAGTGGAGGAAGGAGAATTCCATTTGTGTCCACATTTAATGTATATAGTAGTGACATAGCAAAAATCTTGAGGAAAGAATGGCCCTTGTTACAAAAAAGTTTATCGGGAATAGAGGAGTTTAACAAAACCCCTATTATGGCATATAAAAGAGGTACAAATTTGCGAGATAAGTGTAACGGGGAGCCGGCGGCGCGCTTCCCCTCTGCCGTGCCGCCGGTCTCCCAGGAGTGCGCCGGAGCGAGGACGCAGGATGCGTCCTCGTCTCCATGACGACACTCACAGGAGAGGGTCCGGCACGCGCACTGATACAGCGCGTCCGGCGTCCTCCCCGCCCCCCTAGTAAACGAGCAGGCGGGGACATCTGAGCGCTGGTCTTGGCAACCAGCGCTCAGAACATTTATTATATACCTGGTTTTGGGTCATGTGGCGCTGGCCACGCCACATGACCAAATTTGGTGCATATTTGAGCGCTGGTCACGTTTGGCCAGCGCTCGGTATGCAAATGAGGTCATGTGACGCTGGCCCCGTCACATGACCCAGTGGAGGGCTATTTAAAGCCACTAGTTGTCCTCCCTAATTGCCTGTGATTATCGTTACTACTTTGATCAGTGCTTGTGCGACTTAGTGTTTGATTGCTGTTTGACCCTGACCTTGGACTTTGGACTTCGACCTCTCTTTGCTTCACCCCCGGTATTGACGTTATCTCCTGTGTATGACCCGGCTTGCTGACTATTCTAATATTGTGTTTGTTTCGTCTGTGTTTGTCTCTCCAATTGTTCCCTCTTCCTACCTGTGCACTTATACAGAGCAGGGAGCGTCACCGTGGTTGTCCGCGGCCGCCTAGGGCCGACTGAGGCAAGCAGGCAGGGAGAGAACGGGGGGGTATTCAGTACAGGGCGCACCTTCCCTTGTCTCCCCCGTGACAATAAGTTGGTTAAAACTGATATCAATAATACATATGATGATAAACAAACAGTATTGGCCCCATGGAAGATGGGTAACTTCCCATGTTTGGGATGCTGCAACTGAGGGAATATGATTAAAGGAAATACCTTTGCACATCCATATACAGGTCGGGTATTTAATATCAAAGGTTATTATTAGGGATGAGCGAACCGAACCGTAACGAACCAGATTCGTTACGAACTTTCCCAAAAGTTCGGTTCGTCACCGAACCGAATTTTGATCAAGTTCGTAACGAATCTTGTTAAAATAACGGCGACGCCAAATATACGCATATTCATTGATAATGCGTTAGAATTCATAAAATGCGTACACATTAGCGAACTTTCTCAAATATGCGTATATTTAGGGTATGGAATATGCCGTATTCCTTACCCTAAATATACGCATATTTGAGTTTACATTTTTCAAATATGCGTATATTTTGCGTCGCCGTTATTTTGAGCGAACCGAACCGAACCGTAACGAACCAGATTCTTAACGAATCTGGTAAAAAAAAAACGGCGACGCAAAACTGTACTTTTTTCACAGAATAGACCAGGATACAAGGGATTATTACTCCTATAATCCCTTGTATCCTGGTTTTCTGTGAAAAAAAGATGTGTGACGTCACCCACACAGACCAGGAAGTGCCTGATCGCGCCGACATTTTGTCAGTGCGTCTTCAGACTTCAAAGAGAAAGGAGCTCAGTAGATAGAGAGGAAAAAGAGGTAGCTAGATAGATAGATAGATAGATCAATAGATAGATAGATAGATAGTCAAACAAGTAGATAGATACAGGGAGAGATAGAGAAGAAATAGTAAGGTTTAGTGAGAAAAGCAGGAGAGAGGAAGAAAAAGCTAGATATAGAAGTTAATGTGATAGATAGGGAAAGAGGCTGAGAAAGCAAGAGATAGGTAGAGATAGGGAGAGGAAGTCATATAAATAAAAAAAATTGTGTCATCTAGGGAGAGATAGGGTGAGAAAAAAAATTGTGAGAAAAGAGTCAGGACAGGTAGCATTCCTGTTCTGTGACCGTACACGCTACACGTTGCTGCTTAGCTGGGTGCTGTCAACCCCGTTAAGCCACAACAAAAACAGTTAAAAAAAAAACTTCAAAAAAAGTTACAAACAAATTTAAAAAAAAAGTTTTAAAAAAAAAGATAAAAAAAGTTATATAAAAAAAAAAGTTTAAAAAAGTATAAAAAAAATTATATCATTACATTTTCCCCCACACAATAAAAAAATGTCCAAGCGTCCTACTTCCAGCACTTCCCAGGCAAGGAGTGCAACAGGAGGCGGTGAGGGTAGAAGAAGTGGCAGCACCAGGCCCGGTGGCAGCCGGGGTAACAGGCGTGGCAGCAGGGTGCAGCTACCCCTGACGGCCACTGGTCAAGTAAGAACCACACAGCCAGCGGTTCTAGATTGGCTTACCCAATCCTCCAGTTCCACCGCCCAAAGTTCCCAAACGAGGAGTCAAGCATCCGCTGGATCATCTGACACCACCCTTACATGGGACGGTCAGCGAGAGTCCTCTGGCCCATCCCCTGTTATTAGAATGCCACTCTCCTTTGGGGAACCTTCTGCCAGTGAACTCTTTGCAAACCTTGATCTGCCCTTGGAGTCTCTACCACTTTTTAGTGATGAGGAGGAGGAGGAGGAAGTCCACCAAAGTCAGCGGGTGGAAGGTACTGAGACTCCAGAGGAAGTTTTGGCTGTAAGCAGTCAACAGAGCCAGGGAGGGGCATCCAGTGCCACACCTGATATCCTGTCCCAGCCACCGGAGGAAAGTAGCAGTGGTCCTGACTTTGATGATGATGTCGCTGATCGGACGTGGCGCCCTCAAGCAGCATTATCATCAGCATCGTCGGTGGAGGAAATAGAGGTGCCACCGACACAGCAACATCCCACTATTGCAAGCAACCGAGGCACAAGAGGGAGGGGTAGAAGACAAGATACCAGGCAGAGATCACCCTCTCAAAGCCTTGGTCCTGAGAGGGCACCCTCAGGCAGTAGTGGCAGTCAACAGCCAGCAAGACCCCCCGTGGCTGTCAGCAAACCACGG
>ONZH01010317.1:0-26270 GCA_900303285.1 Rhinella marina
GGATGACGAAATGACCGACCCCACTTGGCCAGGGGTGATGTCCAGCGGGGAAAGCAGTGGAGAGGTGGTGGTCTGCGCAGCACCGAAAAAGGCAGCAAGAGGCAGAGGGGATGTCCAGAGGCAGAGGGATGTCCAGAGGCAGAGGGATGTCCACAGGCAGAGGGATGTCCAGAGGCAGAGGACAGTCCAGACAGAGAAGTGAGGCCACAGCCAGCAGGGCCGAAGCTGTTCCCGGCAGCAGGCAGTCGCGCGAAGCTCCCCCATCGAGGCCTCGTACTTCTGTGGTGTGGAGATTTTTTAATGTTTGTGCGGATGACAAACTGAGCGCGGTTTGCACACTCTGCCACTCAAAACTGAGTAGGGGCTCTGAGAAGAGCAATATGACCACCTAAGGCATGCGGCGTCACTTGGAAGTCAAGCACTGGGATGAGTCGGAGAGAGCAAACGCAATACAACCTGCGCCAGGTCTTCCTGCCACTGCCTCTTCCCCTTTGTTGTGTGCTGCCACTGCGGTCCAGACCTCCAGCCAGGACACCTCCACATCTGCCTCTGCCTCAACTACTTTGGGGCCTTCTCCTGCTGCTTCCCCTTCCCCCGCATCTTCGCCTGCACCTTCACACTCCTCGTCCCATCAACTGTCCATCTCGCAGGCGTTCGACCGCAGGCGGAAGTACGCCTCGAGTCACCCGCAAGCCCAAGCCTTAAACTGCCATATCTCCAAACTGCTGGCCCTGGAGATGCTGCCGTTTAGGCTTGTGGAGACGCAGGCCTTCCGCGACCTGATGGCGGCTGCCGCACCTCGCTATTCCGTCCCCAGCCACCACTACTTTTCCCGGAGTGCTGTCCCCGCCCTGCACCAGCACGTGTCGCGTAACATCAGGCGGGCCCTGAGGTACGTAGTCAGCGCAAAGGTCCACTTGACCACCGACTCGTGGACAAGCGCTTGCGGCCAGGGACGATACATCTCTTTGACAGCACACTGGGTGAATGTTGTGGAAGCGGGAACGGGGTCGCAAAGAGAGACGGCTTACCTACCACCCCCGCCCAAGATTGCCAGCAGGGGTTCTGATAAACCCCCCTCCTCTTCCTCCTCCTCCTCCTCCTCCTCCTCTGCCTTAACATCGCCCTCAGCCGCTAGCTGGAAGCGTTGCAGCACTGGCGCGGGGAGACGTCAGCAGGCGGTGCTTAAGCTCATCAGCTTGGGCGACAGGAAGCACAGCGCCCCAGAGGTGAGGGACGCCATATTGCAGCAGACGGAGACGTGGCTGTCGCCGCTGCAGCTAGGACCAGGCATGGTCGTGTGCGATAACGGCCGTAACCTGGTGGCGGCTCTGGAGCTTGCCGAACTCAATCACGTACCATGCCTGGCCCACGTTTTTAATCTGGTAGTCCAAAAATTTCTAAAGACTTACCCCAACCTGGCAGAGCTACTGGTGAAAGTGCGGCGCTTGTGCGCTCACTTTCGGAAGTCAACTGTAGCTGCTGCTAGCTTAAAAAAACTCCAGCAACGCCTCCATTTGCCTCAACATCGGCTGTTGTGCGACCTGCCGACTCGCTGGAATTCCACCTATTCCATGTTGGCCAGGGTGTGTGAGCAGCAGAGAGCATTGATGGAGTACCAGATTATGAATCCACGCGTGCCTCCAACTCAGCTCCCTCAGTTTGCCAACCACGAGTGGCCATGGATGGCAGACGTATGCGATGTACTGCGTATCTTTGAGGAGTCCACCAAGAAGGTCAGCAGCGAGGACGCTATAGTGAGCGTAACCATCCCGCTCCTATGCGTCCTTAAAGAATTGCTCATCGCAATAAGGGAGAACGCATTGCACGCAGAGGAGACGGGGGTAGGAGGAGACGCAACGGAGCTACACAGTCAGACCACACTTTTGTCTGCTTCTCGGTGGCAGTTGCAGGAGGAGGATGAGGAGGAGGAGGACGACGTGGAGGTGGCTGTGGAAGAGGAGGAGGATGCTGGCGGCGAGGGTAGCAGTCAGGCTGTGTGCGTCCCATTGGTTCAGCGCGGATGGGGCGGAGAGGAGGCGGAAGAGGAGGAAATGGCAAGTGATCCTTCTGGTGGGGGCAGTGACGTCATGCCTATTCAGAGTCTGGCACACATGGCTGACTTCATGCTGGGCTGCTTTTCCCGGGACACACGTGTTGTCCGGATAGTGGAGAACAAACTGTACTGGGTCTTCGCACTCCTGGACCCCCGGTATAAAGATAACGTCTCCTCTTTTATTCCGGTAGAGGAGAGGACGAATCGATTGCTGGAATACCAGAGGGAACTCGTGCAGAACATGATGGAGATTTTCCCACCCACCATCGCTGGCGGCAGAGAGGAGAGGGTCTCCCAGAGTCCCACAACATCCATCAGGCCCACAGCCACCAGGGGAACACTCTGCAAGGTGTGGGACACGTTCATGGCACCCACTCGTGCAACTTCCATCACTGCGGGGCCCGCTATCAGCAGGAGGGACAAGTATCGGCGGATGTTGCGGGAGTACCTGGCAGACCGTACCCCTGTCCTCCCCGATCCCTCGGCGTCCTACACTTACTGGGTCTCCAAGTTGGACACGTGGCTGGAACTGTCCCTGTACGCCTTGGAGGTGCTTGCCTGCCCTGCCGCCAGCGTGCTATCAGAAAGGGTGTTCAGCGCAGCCGGGGGCATTATAACCGATAAGCGCAGCCGCCTGTCAACCGACAGTGCCGACAGGCTGACGCTAATCAAAATGAACAGCAAGTGGATTGACCCGGACTTTGCTTCTCCAACAGTGGAAAGCAGCCAAAAGTGAAGTGCCATCTGTATGAAGTGCCATTTCCTCCTCCACCTCCTCCTCCTTAACCGCCGTAGAATTGCTCCGTAAAAAAAAAAAAAAAAATTTTATGGCTCACCTCTTGGGCCTACAAGCAATTTTTATCATGGCTCACCTCTTGGGCCTACAAGCAATTTTTATCATGGCTCACCTCTTGGGCCTACAAGCAATTTTTATCATGGCTCACCTCTTGGGCCTACAAGCAATTTTTATCATGGCTCACCTCTTGGGCCTACAAGCAATTTTTATCATGGCTCACCTCTTGGACCTACAAGCAATTTTTATCATGGCTCACCTCTTGGGCCTACAAGCAATTTTTATCATGGCTCACCTCTTGGGCCTACAAACAATTTTAAGAGGTCTCACCTCTTGGGCCTACAAACAATTTTTATTATGGCTCACCTCTTGGGCCTTAATACAATTTTTAAGAGGTCTCACCTCTTTGACCTCCACTTAATTTTTTCGAGGGCTCACCTCTTGGGCCTCCATATAATTTTTTCGAGGGCTCACCTCAAGCTAACTTTGCGCACTCATTAAAATATTTTCACAACAAGGACCTAAGAGCCCTCGATGGGAGAGCTTTGTGTGGGGGCCTGTTATAGGGAAGAGATGCGGCCCTGCGGGCTCTAGCCTGCCTTCTCCATGAGCCTCTAGCCAGCCCACGGCCTCTTCCTGCCTTTTGCGGTCCTACGCATCCCTCAACATCCCCACTGCTTTACCTGCTAGACATGACACTGGGCCAGGTCGGGTCACTGACTTCGTCATACTCAACCACCTCCTCTTACACTGCCTCACTTTGCTCCAACAGCCTCCCTTGCTGGCAACTGTGTCTCATCATCGTCCCTAATCATTTTACACTTTAGTGCCCGCTCCACACCACCATCAGCTAGAGATGGAGCTTGCTCCAGTGTTTGGGCATCAGAACAAACAAAATCCTCAGATAGCTCCTGTGATTCTTGCATGGGTGGGAACACTGGGTTGATAACATTGGGCAGGGTGGGAGGAAGGAGGGTCAGAGTGAGGTCCCTGCAGTTTCTGCAGGCTATCGACGAGACTGGACTTTGTGGACTTGACTGGGTGGTGGACAGATTTAACAAATCTAGAAGGAGAAGGAGGGGTTTGCCGGGCTGTCTGTAAGGGTTGCGGAAATCCAGACAGAACCAAGGCCCAAAACTTGGGTGGGAGTAGCAGGTTTGCCCGTCCCCGCCTCCACAACATTCACCCAGTGTGCTGTCAGGGAGATGTAGCATCCCCGGCCTCAAACCAAAGTGTTGGTGGTCAAATGGCCTTTTGCAGTAACCGTGTTACTCGGGCGTGGATGATGTTTTGGGACATGTGCCTGGGCAAGGCAGGGATGGCACAGAGGGAAAAATAGTGATGGCTTGATTGCTTTCCCCTTGCCTATGCCATCTGTGGTTGTCATAGGCAACGTGATTTTAAGGGGTGCAGAATTTTATCTTCTTTTTTGTCTAGTTTGGCTTGGGGTCCATGGCAATGTAGAGGAAAGAAGGTTTCCTTGTATGGTCTCACTTTACAGAGAGGTTACATTGTCTTTGGAGTGTATTGTTGAGAGGCTGTGATAGTGGCGTAATAGTGCGACTTGGGCGCGTTATATGCACCCAGACATGCTTCCCCTGCTGTCCCAGTTGCATTCCAGCAGTGTTGGCATCCTTTTTTGAGGTTTCAGGGTGGACTTGGTGACCTCCAAGTGGTCGAATTGAGATTTCCAAGTGGCGAGCATTTTTTTCCCATAGACTTTAATGGGATTCGATATTCGGTCGAATAGTCGAATATCGCGGTCTATTCGAATCGAATTTCGAACTTTCGAATATTTCACTACTCGCTCATCTCTAATAATAATGCAACTGCATGTTATATGTATGTTGTGATATATAACTTGTTCATTTGTACTGTATTTGTGAGGCTCTGTGGAAAGGGCTAATGAATACTGACAGACTTTTGGGACTTTGAATAAGAAGCTGGTAATTTTCCACAACTACAATACGGTTTAAAGAAGTGCATGTTCTGGAGGGGAAAAAACAGACTTGTTTACCACCAAGACTAGACAGACTGACCTTTTGAATGTCTGGTTTAGCTATGCTGTTATGTCTGGAAAAACTGCCATGTCATTGCCATTGGCTATTATTGGAGCTCTATACAAGTTTATGACAGACAGAAAGCGTAACAATGTATCTGTTTTTGCACAGTTTCTCCACTCTACTAGGAGGTTCTAGTTAAGCGAAAAATGGTATATAAGGAGAGCAGTTAGAGCCACTAGTGTTCTGCAGTTAGGGACCAGTGCTTGGAAGGGAAGAGTATGCCAGTCTGCATGAGTGACAAGAAGAAGACACTGAGATGGGGATGCTGAGCCACAGACCATAAGTTACCATCCCTGTGAGCAAGGAACCACCTGGACAGACCGTGTGCCCCTAGCCTTTGACCAGGGTACCAGCCTTCTGAGAGCAAGAAGGACAGCTAGCTCGGGCCTTTCCTCAGTATCAAACCCTTCTTCTGTCTGGGGGGAGACTGGAGAAGCCAGCCCTATGCCTTGCCGGTATTATTTTGTATCTGATATCCTCTAGTAAAGCACGCTGGTTTACTGCAGACCATAACTCTCTGGACTTATTTACCATTGGAGTGCACCACACCATGCCATTCCTTACAGAGAGCATCCACCCATGATGACACCTCTACGGTGTCCGGGGGACCCAGTGTACCATTGGGGCCACCCCAAACCCAGCCACAGCATGTGTACCTTTGTGCATGAGAATCGCAAGGAGCACACTGTGTTCTCCTCCATGTGAGCATACAAGGTGCTACTAAATGGTATAATAATGACTGCACCACCAGAAAGCTGATCAGGTTGGGGTTCAACCTGTAAACAAGCTAATTGCTGGTCGAGAAGTTTTTTCATGAGTACACATTCCGTTATAGATGTCTAATGATGATGCTGAGAACAAGGAGGAGGAGTCTTAGCAGCAGGAGAAGAAGAAGCTGATGATCATGACAAGAACACAGTATTAGACCAGGAAAATAAGGACACATTTGTTTTGATTGTGAATGCTCATTTGTATTTTCTCAAAGGATCCGGTGATTTTGTCACATGTGCTACAAATAGCTCTCTTACTAGTGTTGAGCGAGCATGCTCGGCCGAACTCACTGTTCGGCCGAGCATGCCTTCGCTCGGGTCTGCTTGGTGTTCGGCTGAACACCGAGTGTACTCGAGTGCAATGCTCAAGTCTCTTCCCCGCACGTTTGTTCGCTGCTGCGCAGCGAATAAATGTGCAGAAGAGTGCTGGCATTCACTGTAATGTTGATTTGTACGCTAATGCGTACAAATTTGTATGCTAATGTTACGCATTGTACGCTAATGCGTACGCATTTTGTACACTAATGCGTATGCATTGTGCGCTAATGCGTACAAATTCAGTTAATTAGCATACTTTTACAAGTGAAAGGAGTAAAAGAGGAGAAGTCGCGATTCTGACCTTTTTCTATTAACCAGACACCCTCCCCTCTTCTGAGCGGGGGGTGCCTGGTTTAGTCCCATTGACTAACATTATGCTCGGGTGCTTGGCCGAGCACTCGAGCAATGCCTAGTGCTCGGCCAGAGCACCCAAGCATACGAGCACAGAGGTGCTCGCTCAACATTATCTCTTATCTTTGTATTTAAATGCCCATGGCTTATTTAATCCAGATCTTGCACATAACTGTGGTTCTGTGTACCAGCCTTGTGGAAAAAAATCACCATACAGAAGTTACACACATATAGCTACTGGAAGCCGAACTTGGTCTAGGTATGCCATGTTTTGCGCCAGTGTTGTGGCCTAGAACAGGCACTACTATTCCTACACCCTGCTACTGTCTCTAATAGGCTAAAAATAATGTAATCTGTGTATTTTATTTATTTATTTTTTTTATTTACTACTGTGTGTTAATAGTATTGCTATGGAACTGTTATGTTCATGTAATGTGTCTGGTTCACCAGCAGGTGGCAGTGTATCTGGCAGGGAGAGAGTATCTTTAGATAGAATGGAACTTACTATTCCATTCTCCTACTTTTGGACAGAAGTGGGATAGCCCTGCTTCCTAGTAAGGGAGGGATTGCACTCTAGTTGAGTGGAGTCTAGTGTTGTAAGCAGACAAGTCAAGATGGCCGCACCTCCTGCAGCAGAAGTCCCAAAAGGGAAGCAGCTCATAGAGCACCATGACTCCTTACAGATACAGAAAGAGTATCACAAGGGGGTCAACAACCAAAGGCACCCACTCAAAAGGTACCAGAACAGTCTTAAAGTCCAGCTACCAGACTAAAGCCAGAGTCTAGCACAGCAGAGAAAGATAGAGAAAGGTATCTAAGTGTGCCTGCTAGTTTACCCCAAAACCTGCTGGAGCCAAGAGAAAGACCACTTATTGCCTGGATACAATTTTATCCAGGTAAAACTGTAAGTCTGGACTTGACTTATTCTCCACCTCCTACAACTCTCCCCTGTATCGCTTCAGATCCTAAGCCTGGGGAATGACAGTATCCAGGTAGGAGCACCGTGACACGCACAGAAACCATTAAGGATGCACCACAACCGTTGGCAATTCCTATAAACCTAGGACACAATTGGCCCTGAAGGGTGGCCCGTTGCACCAGCTCACACAGTATTAGTGGAGTTACCAGTTTCTGAGCTGACCACAATATAAGCAGATCTGGCCTTGCCAGTTCTTTGGAAAGTTTTGGCCCTACCATATATTGTCTGTACTCTAAATTGCCACAGCAGCCACCACCCTTCTCCTTATCTGGCTGCCAGTTCCTGTCCAGCACACAATAATAATTGGAGTCTTCACCCTCCATGCCACTTGAATTGGATTGACATATCATGGTAGGCTTGTTGGCCCTCTTCCCCTGCTCTGCATTTGCCCTGCCATTGTCGCTGCCCCCACCACCCATACTGTACAGATGACACTATTACCACCACCAACACAGTTATGCACAGGGTCTCCTTCCTCCTCCTGAACCTCCTTCTCAGGCCAGTCCAAACACTGACTGCTCTCACACAACTTGGCAACAAGGAGACTCTCTTGACTCTCTGCTACAGGGTGGGGTTTTATTGCCACTTCTTAGCAAAAAGGAAGGATTGGAGAGAGCAGTGAAGGAAAAGAAGACTCCAGTGAAAACCTTCGCTGGGGCTGCAAAGAGAAAGAGCAGGAGGAATCCTGTGACCCATGGCTCTGTTACAAGTAGACAGACTCAGGAGTCACCTCCACATCATCCTGCTATGACTGAGAGGAGGAGTGAGCCATCCAATCCACAATCCTTCCAAAGCCATGGAAAACATGGTCTACTACTACTACTACTACTACTAGTAGTAATACTTTTGGTTGGATAGCTAGTGATACTACTCCCCACATTCTGGCTGTGGGAGGACAAGGCCCGGGTCGTTCATTTTGATTTTTTAAATGAAAAGTGAGGGGATTGGTACACAGTCACACAAATTATGGAACACTGATTGCAAGTGTGTTTCTGTAACTTAAATACAAAGTTACATTTAAATTTCCTTCCTTTTCTACAAACACAGTGAATACTGCTATTAACAATTTACTTTGGGAATGATGCAATATTGGTGCCAGTAAGATTGCTGCCTAGTGTGTTATTTGCATTTAAAAACCCAGTTTTAAGACGATTCTCTACTGTAAAACACATGTTGCAAACTTGTAATGGGATTATCCTCTCTCCCCAACTCCCAACACCAATGTAAAGAAAGGGTGGTGCAAGGTTTGACTACTATGTTATTTGCTTCAAAAGCACTGTTTCAGAAAAGTCTGTTCTCTACTGTAAAACACACGTTGCAAACTTTTAATGCAATTTTGTAATGTGATCCCACCCCCACATAAAGAACATAGCGATACATAAAATGCTATAATATTTCTGCTTATGGTGTAATTTAGGTTTAATTTCACTGGTACAAAAATGGCGTTATTGCCGTAAAATGCTTTTGCCAAAATTCAACGTGTTTAATAACACTGGACAAATATAATGAACTGGAAAGAAAACAATTGCAATTGCCCAGCCACAGAACGCTACTGAAGTGCTGTGCTGGCAATAATAATATATATAAACTTGAGGTGTTGGGGGGAAAAAATTATACAGCCATTTTACTGGATTTGTCTAAAGCGAACCTGAAAAGCTTCTGGATTTTTGTGAAATTCATAACAAACAGGGTCTTTACTAATTGATTTGCTCATGCAAATAACTTTGCAATTTTTTGTGCCTCTTGCACTATTCCTTGTTGTAGGTGGAGGATATTTACAGACACTGGTCTTGAATCATTCTGTCGTACTCATGTGTAGACAGGTTCCCTTGACTCCTACACTTACGGAACACTCGCTCACAGTCTGTCTGTACTTGGCCCTTACCTTTCTCTGTGACCTGAACAGCCCTAACATGATAATAAGGTTTTTGGGCTTAAATGAAGCTACAATCAATCCAGAGCTACTTATTCTATAAGTCTGTAAGATACATCAGCCTCTGCAGCTCTCTCAGCCTCCACGTGACCCTCTGAGGGGTGCCAGTTCCAAGACCTGTCTATAACATTCTGTCTACCTGTCATTCTATCTATTACACTGACCTCAAATGGTGGTTCTATGTGCTCTCACACATTCTCTCTCACACAGACCTCACAGCATGTGCCGTTGCAGTGCTCAGACTCATACAAGGTCCCACTGCCCTCATTCTCTTACTGTGTACACACTTATCAAAGACTCCAAATACCTACTGTACCTACCCCAAATGATGAAGAGCAGCCCTTCTAGCACCACAATATCTACCCCCAGGTCAGCACACTTCTGCAACTGCTTGTATTTATTTATCCCCTCTTTTCTTTGCTTTTTTTTTTTTTTAATAATCAAATTCCCTTTCCTTCATCCCACTTTGGTTGATATTATGGATCTATAAGCAATGTTTTGAGGAGAAAATAAAAATGTGTAATATTTTTTTCTTACAGAAATTTTTTTTTTGTGTTTCTGTGTGTAAAATTAGAAGACAAAGAGTGTAAAGGAAAAGTGGGGAATCTATGACACTGTAGAATTGAAAAGATCTTTGTAAGACTTTTTCAATAGATGCTTTATTTAAAGTTAAATCCAACACTTTGGAAAATGAGTACTTTTCAGTATATGCCTCAGGGTAGGTTAGGATCACATTTCATTTTCGATTCTTCTGATTCATCCAAAGAACAGAAAGCAAGGACAAAAAAATTGCATATTTTCTTTATTTTCAGAATCCCTTAAGCTAATTTTGAATCAATGTTTAGCCGTTTCCACCTGAGATACATTATTTTAGATGGAAGAAAAAGTCCTTCAATTAATCTCTGAAGAAAATGGCTAAAATGGATGAAAAATGAGCATAACAGATGCTCAAAATAAAGCATCCACTTTTTTTTCCCTTTCTTCTGATGTGAACCTATCCTTAAGGCATATACTGAAAAGTACTCAGTTTTCCAAAGATCCACTTTTCCTATGCCCTATTCTGGAATTACATGGTCCTGAAAACACACAAAGGCACACAAAGAACACTAAGATGTTGTACTCTCAGCACAACAAGATAAGGTGAGCAGCATCACAATTTGTTTGTACACAAATGCTGCTTGTTTTGCAGTCTACACATTGTGATTCACAATTCACAATTTGTGAATCATCAAAACACAGATACAGGCCGCGTGCTATGCATTTTGCGGAACGAACCATGTGCATGAACCCTTATACTGACATGGTTGCCCTAGGAAACACTGTGTCTATTCTGTGCTTTTTTCTGACAGATACTAAATTCTGAAATTGCAGGAAGGCACAGGGAGAAATGAATTCTCAATAAAATCTTAGTCATTTTGATGTACTGGTAAATCAGCAGCAACCTGATTAAGAAGAAACTTGATTAAATTATTGTTTTTGTTTATTTTTTAGTTTCCCTTATGATTACCATATTTATCGCTTTATAAGACGCACCCGATGGTAAGAAGCATCCCAGATTTTAGAGTAGGTCCTCTAAAGCAGATCCTCATATCAGACCCCCTATAAATAATCACATCACATCACAATAATCACATCACATCAGACACCCTATCAGACCTCCATGTCAGAACCCCATCAGCCCTCCATGTCAGACCTCCATCAGACTTCATATCATCCCTTTCAGAACCCCATCAGCCCTCCATGTCAGACCTCCATGAGACTTCAGATCATCCCTTTCAGACCCCCATCAGCCCTTTAAGACCCCCATCAAACCTCAGATCAGCCCTTTCAGACCGCCATCAGACCTCAGATCAGCCATATTGGAAACACTCACTAGTATTCGCTATATAAGACGCATGGCCATTTTCCACCTACTTTTGGGGGGAAAAAGTGTGTCTTATGAAGCAAAAAATACAGTATATGGCATCAACATACTTAGTGTTGGTGTACATCATCTGATTTTATTCAATTTTGATATTATGTAGCTTTTCTTCAGATTGAATACAGTTTATAAATAATAAAGATGTGATTTAACATTATGATTGCTTTGTGCATTGAGTTGGTATTTTGCTTGGTGATATATTCTTGTACATCAGTCAGATAAAGTGAACCAATTAGCATTAAAGAATAACTCTGTATATTCTTAAGACACCTAAGACTTCTTTGTTCCTCAGACTATAGACCAGAGGATTTAAGGCTGGCACCACTGCTACATTCAACAAGGAGAGTATCATGTCCAGTTCTGTGGAGCTTTCAGAGTCAGGGTTCATGTAAACACTTAGAGAAGAACCACAAAAGAGTAAGACAACTGTTAGATGAGAAGAACAGCTGGAGAAGATCTTCAGTCTTCTAGAAGATGTCTTGATCTTTAGGATAGAAGAAATAATAAAAACATAAGAAGTCAAAATCATACCAAATGCCATAACACCTAAAGTGTATCCTTCTGATAATATCACAGTGTTCACATGTTTGATGTCACTGCAGGAGGCTCTCAGAAGGGCTTTCATATCACAGTAGAAGTGGATAATGTCTTTGGGATCACAGAATGATAAATGAGATACTAGGAAGACATACAGCGATGAATTCAAGGCACCAAATGCCCATGGAATAAAAGAAAGTATAACACATGCTCTCTTATTCAAAATAATGGGATATTTCAAGGGGATACAAATGGCCACATACCGATCAAAAGCCATAGAAGACAGCAATAAAAATTCTGTAGTTAAACATCCTACAGACATGAATAGTTGAGTGAAACAGCTTGTGAGGGCAATGCTGGTCTTCCCAGTTATTTGTGAGTCCAGAAACTTTGGAAGAATAGAAGAAACGAAGGTCATGTCCAGAGTAGACAGGTTACACAAGAAAAAGTACATAGGAATGTGTAGTCGTGGTGCCACCCATACAACCACTATAATAATCAGATTTCCAAACATACATAAAATATAAATCAGTAAAATACAGAAAATAAGAACGTATGAGACATTCTGAAGTCTGGAGAATGCTAGGAGGTGAAAATCTGCAGAAGATGAGGTATTAATTAACTTTATATACATCTGTAATGTAACAGTGTCATGAACATAGTCAAAAAGATCAGTAATTTATACAAATGGAATTGCTGCAGATAGTAATAAAAAGAATAATAAAAATAAATTGCAAAATTTTGAAATTATAGTTCAAGAGCTAAAGGAAAATGGTTAGAATTAAGCCTCATGCACAAGGTACAGAACCCCTAAGACATAGGTCCTCCACATGCCACTATTTAATAACATTTTGAAGAATTATAGTCCCCACCAAACATATATATTGTATAGAACTGGAGGCATAAGGAGGTGCAGTAGGAGCTCATGGACTTTTATAGCCTTCTTCAGGTTGTATGAAGCCCTAAAACATTTGTGCTTATATGGCTTAACGGTGAGCAGTTTTCTTTTTCTTTTATCTCTGTAGTATCTACAAATAAAAATGATCTGAAGTTAAAATACAGCAAATATACATGTGATCTATCTGCTAACTGTAAGATTGTGTTTAGTACAATCAGCCTATTTATAGTTTTGAGAACTGGTAATTCTCCCAATAGGAACAATTCTATTTAGAAATAAAGAGCTATTCCCATAATAATTATGAACATATGAACAATGTCCTTTTAGTACGCTAATAATTTCTACTCAAGCTATACTTAAAATACCTACAAAAAGAATGTGAGACAAAAGAAAACAAAACAAAAAAAAACCACACAATGCCAATGTTATCCAAAACCCAGTGGTCGACATGAAAAGTGATTGTATCCTTAGTTACTCAAAAAAAAAAAAAAGACAATTAATTGATAACCAATGTACATTTACATGGGTTTCATATATCATCCTTATGGATGCTGATGATTTTTACCTTAAGGTTACAAGCCCTCTTTTCAAGTCTGACATGTGTTCATATCTTTGGAATGTTTTTACATATACAAGTGATGCTGAGATAGTTTGTTTGTGACACATTATACTTTATGTTATTCGTAACAATTTAAAAATAAAAAAAATAATAGTATAAAATTACACCAGCTTTCACCTGGAACTTAAAGGGGTTCTGAACCCGGACATACCCAAGATTTCACCCAGACATCCTGCCTGACAAGAGCATTGGAGCATGAAATGCTCCGATGCGCTCCCTTACCAACACACACTGCTGGGCGGAGGCTTCCGGCCATCAGTGTGTCCGGTGATGTCACCGGCTCTGATGAGCTGGCTTTAGAGCTGCCCTAGCCATTTTACTGGCTAGGGCAGCGCTAAAGCCCGCCCAACAGTGCCAGTGACATCACCGGGCTCACTGCTGGCTGGAAGCCTCCGCCTGGCAGAGCCTGGGCAAAATGCCTTTGCCCTGCGCAATTTAGTGCAGGACAAAGGAGAGCATCGGAGCATGAAATGCTCTTGTCAGGCAGGCTACTTGGATGAAATCCTGGGTATGTCCGGGTTCAGCTCTGAACCCGGACAACCCCTTTAAGCTGTGGAGGGTCCTCTTCAAGGTCACATGACAGATCCTGTAGAGTCTTCAGAGCTTTTGTTCAAGGCCTTCTTCTTCTATTCCTCTCTGAAGCAGAAGACGGCATGTCATCACTGACGTCACTGCCTCCTGCTGGCCTTCCTTGTTCACGACATCTACACAATAGGATTACACTATAGCACATGCACCGGGACCGCCGGCCATCTTGTCAGTTTACAAGCTTCTGTGTCAAGCCTGTACTTTACTGACTCATGTAAAGAATAATGTAAGTATCGTTCATGAGAAAAAATATAGCAATCATCTTCTGTGCTGTCGCTGTGCTGTGGATTTCACTGGGGCATTGTGGATGTAAATGGAGGGCACTGAGGCTGTCACTATTATGACCACACAGCGGTCACGTTTTCAGGGGTATGTGCAGCCCTAAACTCAACCACCCTCTGACCCTGCCTACTTGCACGACCTGTCCTAGGCAATGGCATACAACTAGTCAACAGTCCCTAGCCTACGTACGTGCTGGGGCGTACAGGGAGGGGAACAATGGGAGAAAACAATAAACAAAGACAGAACCCACACAATATAAGAAGATCGTCGAGGTCAAACAAGGAAGTCAGGTCAAACACCAGAGGAACAAACAGGAGCAAGGTCAAACACATGAGCCGAGGTCAAAGTCGGGAGGTAAAGGAGTACAGAAGGAAGATACGGAGACAAAGTCAAATATATTCAGGTATTAAGACCAATCACAGGCAACCTGTGGCCAGCAGGCCTATTTAAATAGACCCAGCACGTCATGTGACCCACATCAGAAACCTCAATACACCCAAGCGCCGACACATGGCTTGTTGTCGAGGGGATGGAGGACGTGGGATGTTAGGGATACAAGGACTTTGGCCGCGTCTGCGGCCGACTTCTCCTCTATCCTTATCTCCATGGAGACGAGGACGCAAGCCGCAACCTCATTCCTGAACCTACTTGGGAGACTGGCGGCGCTGTAGGGACAGATCGCCAAATTGAAAAAAAAAAATCTGAATTTATTTGTGACGAATCACATTAAAAATCTGCTATTTCCCAGCAGCAGAGAGCCTGTGTATTGGTGTATAACACTGTGCATTGCAGAAACAGCCATAGGTAGTCCATTGTGGTAATAAAACAGTTACCTTGCGTCAGTATAACAGGCAGTTGACAGGCGTGACTCTTAGAATCACTTGACTTATGTGGTCAGTTATGGGGCCAAAACTGACCAAATAACTCAAGTGTTAAGTTATCCTTACAGGTCAATGTTATTGTCAGGTGTAAGGAATCATGCAGTTCCGAAAATTTTTACTATAAAGTGAAAGAGCGCACCTCTTTTACACCATCGTCAGCTGATTCCACATAGATTTCTACAGAAACTGTAGTGTTACACATTAAAAAAGTAGTACCTCCATGACAAGTTTGTGTTGACTCCTAGAGCATTTTTTATCCTCACCGTTCTGTGACTGGGCCAGTATTTTGACTCCTCATGCAGTTGCCAACCTCAAAACTCTGTGATTGGGCCATTAGGTTGATTCTTCATGATTTTCCACCCTCACCACTCTGTGACTGGGCCACTATGTTGACTCTTCCTGGGTTTGCCACCCTCCCCAAACTGTAATTGGGCCACTGTGTTGACTCCTCATGCATTTGCCATCTCACCACTCTGTAACTGTCTGTAACTGGGCCATTATGTTGAGTACTCATGCGTTTGACACCTCACCACTCTGTGACTGTGCCATTGTGTTTACTCCTCATGCTTTTGCCACCCTCACCACTCTGTGACTGACCACTATGTTGACTTCTCATGCGGTTTACCACCCTCACCACTCTGTGACTGGGCAACTATGTTGACTCCTCATGCAGTTGAAACTCTCACCACTCTGTGACTGAGGCATAATGTTGACTCCTCATACATTTGCCAGCCTCACAACTCTGTAACTGGGCCATCTCCTTGAATCCTCATGCTGTTGCTGCCCTCAGTACTCTGTGACTGGGCTGTTGTGTTGACTCCTCATATGTTTACCACCCTCACCACTCTGTGAATAGGCCATTGGGTTGACTCCTCATGCATTTGCCACCCTCACCAGTCTGTAACTGGGCCACTATGTTGACGCCTCATGTGGTTGCCACCTCACCACTCTGTAACTGAGCCACTATGTCGACTCCACATGCAGTTGACACCCTCACCACTCTGTGACTGGGCCATTCTGTTGATGAGCGAATCTATTCGTCAACTCGTTGATTCGTATAGAATATTAGGTGATTCGGGGAGGTGGGTGGGGGGGATCAACAGCAGTGGCAGCAGGTGTGTGGCATCAGGCAGAGGTCAGCATCAGAATAGTGGCTGAAGGAGCTGGCCAGAATAAACGTGTCTTTTTTCACAAAGCTTTGGTATGGCACCAGGAATGATCTAGTCTGATGCATCAGACACTCGCATGTGGAAATCCTGGCTGATCCATGCCTGATTTATCTTTACAAAGATCAGTCTGTCCACATTTTGAGTGGAAAGTTGAGTTTAGCA
Organism: Rhinella marina; assembly: GCA_900303285.1. Classification (NCBI taxonomy): domain Eukaryota; kingdom Metazoa; phylum Chordata; class Amphibia; order Anura; family Bufonidae; genus Rhinella; species Rhinella marina. Next base: position 16,321 of record ONZH01010317.1, read on the forward strand.
TACATATGTCTATTTGAGCAAGGGAATAGGAGGGACTCCATGCCTCCATCTCCCCTGCATACTGCCGCGGTGTATCGGGGTAACCTGCCTGGTCTTCCTCATCGCCCTCTAGCTCCTCCTGCTCCTCTCCTGTCACTTGTGCAGAAAAACCACCCATTTCTGTATACATTGCTTGTGCATTAATGTTCTCCTCCTCCTCCTCCAGTTCAGTCCCCACAGGGCTCAAGTGGCCATGAGATGTAGGCGCCAAGTCGCCTGTCCCCTGGCCTGCCAGATTTATCACTATCTGCTCTAGGACGTGAAGGAGTGGAATTACATAATTCATCCTGTAGACCTGGCAACTGACAAATAAAGTTTCCTCCTGAAAGGGCTTGAGCAAATGGCAAGTGTTATGCATGTGCTGCCACGGGGTAATGTCAAAGTTACAAAGATGAGTGCTCCTGTCCGCCTGCATCATCAAGAAATTGTTTATGACCTTCCTTTGCCTATATAGTCAGTCCAACATGTGGAGGGTGGAGGTCCAATGTTGGGAAATGTTGCATATCAGGCGATGTTAGCGAATGCTATTCTGCCTTTTCAGCTCAAGGAGGGCTTGTTTTGCAGTATAAGAATGGCTGAAGTGCATGCACAGTTTCCTGGCCATTTTCAGGTTGCCTTATATTTGGCTGGAAGACTTCAGGAATCGCTTTAAAACCAGACATGCAGGGCACATGTCTCAGCCCTCCTTGACACTGCACCAACACAATGTTCTTCCTGTTGTCGGTAACCAACCATGGTTCCAATTTTAAATTGGTGAGGAGAAAGCCAGAATTCAATTTCCTCTTGAAGATGTGACTCTGTTCACTCAGGCAAACCAGGTGCAAGACAGTGCGACACCGCCGTGATTTGCATAGATGGTATGCTGGAGTAGCACTCTGAATTGTGCCTGCAGTGGAGGCTGAGGACAAGGTGGAGCATGAGGAGGCAGAAGATGACATTGGCTCAGGACTCACAGCTTGAGAATGCTGAGAAGAAACCAAACTTACCCAGTGGGCCATAAACGACTTATTTGTCCTTGACCATACACGTTCACATGTCTGTGCTGCCATGAACTTTATCAGACACCGACAGGCTCGAGAACTGGCCCTCCTTCTGTTCAACATATGTGTGCAGGGCTGGAACAGCCTTTTTAGAGAAGTAAGGACGGCTTGGGATGCTCCACCTTGTCTTGGCACAAGCCATCAGTTCTCTAAAAGGTACATAGTCCCCCACATGGAAGGGGAGGGACTGTAGTAGCAGTCAGGAGCACTATCGGCTTCTGTGCTGTTGGATGAGTGCATGCATACTGTTAAGTGGTGGAGCCTTGACTGCTGGAGAAGGGGTGTGGGCCACTTGGTGATGCAGCTTTTGCTGCGTCAGTCTGTACCACTACATTAGCGCCACGGTTTTCCCAGGCCACTATATGGTGAGGCTGCATGTGTTAACACAGGGCCTTCTGCCCACAGATTCTACAAATGAACACACTGACGTCCTCCAGCGGCTTGATGAAAAATTCCCACACTGATGAGTATGTAAAAAAAGTATTCTTTTTAAAAAAGAATGATTAAATTTGGGTTACTGTGACAGCTTGAGGCTTTGTAAAGGCTTAGGGCCATTGTAAAGAGCCCATAAAGCCCTGCCTCAGATTTTGCCATGGACTGCAATACTTCAGTAGACCACATGTTTATTAAAAATGAAGGGAAATGAGGTCCAAATATGGGTTTGATAACAATAAGAGATGCCACACATGAATGATTTCTGTTGTATGTGTAGGGGGCTGGGTTAAGTTCTCTTACTCGTGCTAACAGACTGTAGTGGAGTTCTGATGACATCCCAGAGGTTCAGGAAAAGTTAATAGTTATTGGATTCACGTGTAATTATCTGTACTGTGCTAAGTCTCCTCTTGTATTTTAAAATTATAGAGCAAGGAGCTCAAGGTTGAAAAGTCCCTTTGCTGTAATCTAGGTCTGGTTACACTACTAAAGATTATATGATTATTAACAAAGAAAGGCTCAAGTCCAGTAGGTTCATTCTTCAGTAGAGACATAACTTGAAACATCTAGGACCCATTAAAAAATCAGCAACAGTGCCAATATATCATGTCATGTCTAATAGTGGTGTCTCCTTATGTCATAGAAGGCCCTTCTGGGTCCAATGTGTCTGATAACTCTGAATTGCAGTGTATCCTGTAAAGTATTGGGAGTAAATAAATCATATCGGGAGTAATCTATAATCTTGAAGGACCACTTGACTGAAGACTCTAATATTTTAATGAATTTTAAAAAAGTTTTAGGAGGCCTAAAGATAATATCTAATGTAGAGATGTTCTACACCTGCTCCTGTAAGACGTTCTCCCAATTAAAAGTTTTCTTAACTAAGTCTACTACTTTGTAATGTCTTTTGGGATTATTATCTCATAAATAAAAAATATATACGGTAAATATATCTTAATTCAAATGCAGTTAGGAGTGAATTCTAACATTCCTGCCAACACATGTTCAGGTACCTAGCATACTATTCTTCTACCATTACTATCTATCTATCTATCTATCTATCTATCTATCTATCTACTATCTATTTCAAATGCTGTGTATCTATATACTAATCATCTATCTTTATATGTCCAGAAGGTTTCATTTTATAGTATGACATGATTGCTTCTAGCATTACGACATGATTGTGCTGTTATATCCCACCATATGGGCCCCATCAGCTTCAGGTACACAGTTACTATTACAGTTACTACTATAAGTTCTACTCTGTGCCCACCTACTATGGCAAGGGAACCTCAGTCCAGGCAGAAACCTACTCTGTTTAATACCTATCTCTATGCCAGTGGGGATCAACATTTAGGAGAGCAGACCCTGCACATATACTTGGCTTCTACTTGTTACCTCTGTGTACATTTAAGCATCCAGTGACTGGAAGAGCAAACTCAGCTATACTGTATGTGCAGGTTCTGCTCTCCTGAATGTAGATGTCCATTGGCATAGAGATAGGTATGAAACAGAGTAGGTTGTACAGTGCGGTTCACTGTGACACTCGTTACCATATAGGCTGGCTACATGCGCCTTTTTGTACTGGCTTTGTTTGACGTTCCCATGTATGCTAGTTGCTTGGGTGGTGCGTGCAGGCTGTGGCCTTCTTAGTGTGTGTGAACTGTGTCCTGTGAATAGTTTGCTCATTTTGTCTGTATCACAGTGCAGTTCACTGTGAATCTCGTTGCCGTGTATGTATGTCAGCGAGAGCACCCGTCCTGACCTTCCAGCTATGCCGGAGTCGTATAGCATTATATTGATTTATAATGCTATGTAACCCTTACAGTTCTGGAATGTATTGGATAACACTCTTATATAATACATTTCTGGCAATTTGCGGTCCCTAATGTACACAATGGCTGGTACATGTTTGTGTGCATGAGCCCTTAAAGTCATAAAAAATACTTTTAAGTACATGACAAGAGAATTCGCTATCTAGAAATTCCTGAGATAGAATTTCACAGCTTGTTATTGTTAACTGCATCCTTGCCTTTTAATGGGCCACACTGTATGCATGAGTTAATGCTCACAGTCTGTCTGTCCAGAGTATTTGAACATTGTGACACTCACCTACCTCAATCTTTCCATACTTTCCTGTCTACATGGACTATTAAGGGGAGAAACTGGGCAGTGACAGTGAGATCGAGGTAAGTACTTTGTGTAGACTAAGTATATGATCAGAATTTTTTTTTTCACTTCATATATCACAGATATAGCAGGGGCTGCATTTACATTATTGCCATTTGCAAAAGAAGAAAGAGGGACACTATGTGCGGCGGACGCAACAGCAATTTTCTTCCTCACTAGGCCTTGCCTCTAACTCTGCCCAAAATATAACTATACACCTAATTCTACCCAGTCCCCTAAATACCCCCACACAGTAATTATTCCCCCTTTATGTAACCACACAGTAGTTATGCCCACATTGTTATCCTTCACAGATTATGCCCAGATGTGCACCCCCTCACAGAAGGTATGCCCTGATATATGCCCCCTCACAGTAATAATTAATGTAGTTTTGCTGTGTGTGATTTGCTTTTTTTACCTTTGCTGGAAGAAAACACCATAACTGCAGGTATATTGTTACAAAAAACGCATAACCTAAAACATTGGGGGAGATTAATCAAAACTGGTACACAGGAAAAACTGGCTTAGTTGCCCATAGCCACCAATCAGATTCCTCTGTTCATTTTTCAGAGCTCCTCTGGGAAATGAAAGGTGGAATCTGATAGGTTGCTATGGGCAACTAAGCCAGTTTTTCTTTACACCAGTTTGATACAGTACATCTACCCCATGTTTTTTGTGGGCACTTTATGTATAATGATTCAAAAACTATACAGGGGTATTATTTGGACACTCTGTGAAAGTACCATGCCCGTAAAATAATATTATACTTTGAAACTTATAGTGGGTTCGATGTGGTGATGAGGTCTCTGGTCCTCTGTGAGTATGGAGTGTAGGTAAGGCATCGACTATATAATGTGGTGTTTTGGCACACCTTGTGGTTGATGATCACAAGTAGAATATGAGCACTGAGAGCACCAATAAAAACACTACATAAAGGCAAATGACCATACACCATACCCATTTGTAGGTCCCAGTCATTAACAATCCCATTTGGGCCTCCCATCATCATTTTACAAGTCATGTCTCTGCTGACTGGAGTCGTTCTCTTTCCTACTTACCAATAATATTGCAGTGGTCAGATTTGGGGTGGCCCCAAAGCTATGCTGGGTCCCCCGGACACTGTTGAGGTGTCACCATGTGTTGCTGCTCTCTAGAAGGAATGGTAAGGTGTGGTGCACCCCAATGGGAAAGAAGTCCAGAGAGTAAGGGTCTTCAGTAAACCAGTGTGCTCGTTACTGGAGGAATTTAGATGCAAAACAATACAGGTGATGCATAGGGCTTGCAATTTGCTAATTTAGGTGTATTTCTGGTTAGAAAATTACCCCTTTGTGCTCCTTTCCTCAGGCCTCTAGCTTTAGGAATCTGGAGACAGATCTACGTGGTATCCTTTGCCTCTGCTACAGCAAAAAAGGAAGAGAAACAAGGTGGAAGAATCTGCATAGTCAGGGAAGGAGTCAATTAACAAGGTAACCTTAAGATTTGCAGACCCTGAACAGGTCACTTTTAGCATTTTTTCCAAGGCCATTTTAAGTTCCTAGTCCACCCGTGGTCGCAATGATGTCATTGTGACCACCTGTACCATTCCACTACCTCATAAGCTTCAGACCCAGTGGTCTGCACCCTATGAGGTTGAGCAGCGGGGACAGTTCTTGTTCCCTGCAGTCAGCTGCAGCGTCACTTGTTATTTGGCATCCAAGGTTCCCCCTACGCATACCCTACATCACTATTTGAGTCTGCCAGAGAGAGAGATTGTGAATGGAAGCTTTGCCAGCCATGCTTTTAACTTTGATCAGAGACAGTACATCAAGGCCCTGCATGAATCTATATCATAAAGTGCTCTGTGAAGTTAACAATCTTGGTGAGATTAGGCGTAGTTATGTTGACGTTCTGTTCTGTAAAACCAGGGGCGGACACAAACAGCAGAGGGCCCCTGTGCAAAGATTGTGCCTGCCCCTTCCCCCCCAATGCCAACTTCTCAACTTTACCTATTCCCTCCTAACATTACATACAGCAATACAAAACATAGGGTGAGGCTACTTTCACACCTGAAGCACTACGATCCGGCTGGACCCACACCACAGCATGCAGCAGTTTGTGTCCCGCTGATTCTCAGCATTTTTGCCTGAATGTGGCCGGATCTCTGCCGGACCTCATTGTAGTTAATGGGACCAGCAGGCATTCAGCATCCAACAGTGCCGGAGCCGGTGAATTCCAGCAGGTTGTTCTCTGCTAGAACAGCCTGCCAGAATCACTAACGCAGATGTGAAGGTAGCCTAATACAGAACAACATACCTCTTACATACAGTGACGTCTTCTTAGATGTACTGTAGACGTTCTCTGTCGCATCTTCTCCTTTCAGACCAGACCACCATGATGATTTCTTTCAGCCATCTCTTCTCTCTGCGGAGTATCACAGACAGACATCTTAGTTTCCTTAGTACCACCTCTAATACTGAGACGCTGTGCTCCCCAAAACTATACTGCAGAAACTACTAGTACCACACAGATAGCACCCCCTTCAATAATTATTGGCACAGAGTGCCCTAAAAAATAACTGCACCCAGGAAACTGTGTCCCCGACACTAATAGTGTAAACATAAAGTCCCCCAAAAATAATGATACAACAAATGCCCTGTTGTATGGCAGTAAAAATACCTCCTCTTAGTGCCCCCAGTGGAGCAAATATCCCTATATAGTGCCCTCATAATGTGTGCCAGTGCCCCTATTGTGTGCCCAAAAAATCCTCTTAGTGCCCCCAATTAAGTTAAGATCCCCATAGTGCCCCATAATTTGCACCAGTAAAGAATACTCCTATAAAGTGCCCTAGTAGATGCCCCCATAGTGCTTCTTCCCATCCCATGGTGCCTGACATACTGTGCCAGTATAAAATGCCCCTATAGAGTGCAACAAGTAGATGCCCCGATAATGCTCCTCTCCCCCCTTCCCTATAGTGCCCCCCTAATGTGTGCAAGTATAAAATGCCCCTATAGTACTCACCATCCCCACATTGCACATATAGTTTGTGCTAGTATAAAATGCCCCTATATAATGCCCTCCAGTAGATGTCCTCATAGTGCTCCTTTCCCTCCATGTGTGCCAGTATATAATGCCCCCTAGTAGATGCCCCCATAGTGCTCCCTCCATCTGTGCCAGTATATAATGTCCCCCTTGTAGATGCCCCCATAGTGGCAGTATATAATGCCCCCTTGTAGATGCCCCCATAGTGCCAGTATATAATGCCCCCTTTCTAGATGCCCCATAGTGCTCCCTCCATCTGTGCCAGTATATAATGCCCTCTTGTAGATGCCCCCATAGTGCTCCTCTCCCCCATGTCTGCCAGTATAATGCCCGTTAGTAAGATGCCCCCATAGTGCTCCTTTCCTCCATGTGTGCCAGTAAATGCCCCCTTATAGATAAAAATACCCCCTCCAGACTGGGCAAAAGCGTAGCATTAATTAAAAAAAAAAAACAGTTATACTTATCTCCATGTCCCCTCCAGCGATGGCAATGCAGGCATCTTCTGGCATGTGTCCCACGCTGTTCAGCTCAGGCGGCGCGATGACTAGTGTTGAGCGAGCAATGCTCGGCTGTACTCGCTGTTCGGCGAGCATGCCTACGCTCGGGTCCACTCGGTTGGCCGAACACCGAGTGTACTATGCTCGAGTCTCTTCCCCGCACTGTAATATTGATTTGTACGCTAATGCATACAAATTTATATGCTAATGCATACAAATGTGTATGCTAATGCGTACAAATTCAGTTAATTAGCATACTTTTACGAGTGAAAGGAGTAAAAGAGGAGAAGTCGCGATTCTGACCTTTTTCTATTAACCGGACACCCTCCCCTCTTCCGAGCGGGGGGTGCCTGGTTTAGTCCCATTGACTAACATTATGCTCGGGTGCTCGGCCAGAGCACCCGAGCATACGAGCACAGAGGTGCTCGCTCAACACTAGCGATGACATCATCACTGAGCCGGCTTCTGATAGGCTGTAGGCACTAGGCCTGCAGCCTATCAGAGGAACCTGTAAAGGAAACGCCTCTCCCCTGCCCCGCCACAGCAATTATCTGTAACGCTGTCATGAGGATGGCGATACAGATGAATATGAAGATGAGCGCTTCCACAATGGAAGCACTCATCTCCTACTGCCGCCAAACCGCCCACGGGCCCCCTGCCGCACTAGGCCCCTGTGCAGCCGAACCGTCTGCGCAAGTGTATGTCCGCCCCTGTGTAAAACCATGCTATGTCCACCGCCATTACTGTGCCATCCAGGGACACATATATTAATTGTAGCTGTGTTTTTATAAAAAACTGTTTACACTTGGCGAGCAAGATAAACCCCCAATTCCCTGCATTCAATTTCTGCAAAGCAATAGCTCAGAATGTTATTCTGTTATCTATAATAACTATAATAATATTTTGCAACATAGAATTTATCTTAGTTTAAATTTCATTACAACAATTAGAACAATTTACTCCACAACAATGTTTCCCTAGGGGTACATTTGCCTAATTTTGTATTTTTATTTTTATTTTTTTTTTGCAGTTTTGTCGTGATTCACAACTTACCTTTAATCCAGTTACCACAAAATAATTTTTCAAGAATACAGTAATATAATTTACATCTTTTCATAGTTTTCTTAAGGAAACGATTCATGAATTCAAGTACAGGTAACAGCCATATACCTCAAAGTTTTAACCTGTTGGCTTTCACTGGAAATGGAGACCTTACATTTCCTTTGTTCTTTGGAATTTTTTTAGTCTACCTTGTTGCAGTGGTTGGAAATGCGATTCTTATTACCCTTGTGTGCCTGGTGCCGCAGTTGCACACACCCATGTATATGTTCCTCTGTAACCTCTCAGTCCAAGATATTTTATACGTCTCTATCATCTTGCCAAAGTTCCTTGCCATTACCATATCTGGAAACTCCAGTATTTCTTTTCAATTTTGTATTACACAGGACACTTTGTTTATATTTTGTGTGGAAGCAGAATTTTTGCTACTATCTATTATGTCTTATGACCGCTACGTGGCCATTTGTCTCCCTCTCCGTTATTTTGCTACCATGAACAACAGGACTTGTGGTCTTCTGGCCTTCACTGCCTGGGTTATTGCAGTTCTAGATTCCTTACCATTCTCCTTATTCATATCTAATTTGTCCTTCTGTAAATCCAAGGAGATCAATCATTTATTCTGTGATCTGAAAGCTTTTATCAAGCTTTCCTGCAATGACACCACAAATATCACCAACATGATACCTATCCAGGGAAGTTTCATTGGATGTCTCCCCTTTTTATTGATCCTCACATCTTATGCAAATATCATATTCACTATTCTACAAATACGCTCTTCAGATGGGAAGATGAAAGCTTTCTCCAGTTGCTCTTCACACCTAACAGTGGTTTTAATGTTTTGTGGAACGTCTCTTGGTCAGTACATGATATCAAAATCCAAAAGTTCAGAAGAACAGGACAAGATCCTTTTATTATTATATGTCGCTATTGTACCAATGTTAAATCCTCTTGTCTATAGCCTGAGGAACAATTAGGTTTTGACAGCTTTTAAAAAGGTATTCAAAAATACCCAGTCTTCTCAGTAGTATGTGAAACATTTTGTAAAGATATGCACTTCCTTAGCTTTTCTCTTTACTCGATATACTCCAATAAATGTGGCACAAGATAACCAGTATTGTGAAGAAAAAAATCATAGTTTTGTAATGCTCTCTCGGGAGATGTCTATGCCATATTTGCCTAATGCAGGTGTGGCCACCCAGTGGTTTTGATGTGAAATGCAGCCTGTCAAGGGTTTTGTTAGCGTGTCATAATAATATATATATAATATATAATTTGTAATAAGATTGGAGGCCTTACAGCAACCTTCACGTTCAATAAAAATAATAGTAACTGGGAAGTGAACACTTACATGGTGACCTTCTTTTTCTCTTTTCATCTGAAGATCTGCCCAATCCCAGGCTACTCTTCTGTCATCCAAGATGGCCGCACTGCTTCTCGGAAGAGCCGATACACACTTGAATTTGGTAACCCAAGTCACTTACTACTCATATGAGCAGTTCTAACCAATCCATAGCAGGTCTGGACAAGTAAGAAATGTTGTGGACTACAGATGCATAGTGAGCACCATAAAGCATGAGAAGTAGTGCAACCATTTTAGATGACAGAAGAGGAGGCAGGGAATCAGCAGATCTGCAGTTGAAAAGATTGAAAGGAGATCACCAGGTAAGTGTATTGTTTGTTCCTTAGTTAATGT
>ONZH01010318.1:0-59882 GCA_900303285.1 Rhinella marina
TGCTGCTGATCTGACTATGTAATACATTAGAGGTGAGGACCTGCTGCTGATCTGACATCATCTGACTATGTATACATTAGAGGTGAGACCTGCTGCTGATCTGACTATGTATACATGAGAGGTGAGGACCTGCTGCTGATCTGACCATATGTATCTGACTATGTAATACATTAGTGGTGAGACCTGCTGCTGATCTGACTATGTAATACATTAGAGGTGAGGACCTGCTGCTGATCTGACTATGTTTATACATTATTGAGAGCTGATGAGACCTGCTGCTGATCTGACTATGTAATACATTGGTACATCTGAGAGGTGAGGCCTGTGCTGATCTGACTATGTAATACATTAGTGAGTGATCTGACCGACCTGCTGCTGATCTGATATGTATACATTAGAGTGAGGGCCTGCTGCTGATCTGTCATTAGAGGTGTATCTGACTAAATACATTAGAGTGAGCCTGCTGCTGATCTGACTATAATACATTAGAGGTGAGGACCTGCTGCTGATCTGACTATGTAATACATTAGAGGTGAGGATCCTGCTGCTGATCTGACCATATAGGATACACATGTAGAGGGTGAGGGCCTGCTGCTGACTGACCATCTGTAATACATTAGAGGTGAGGGCCTGCTGCTGATCTGACTATGTAATACATTAGTGGTGAGGACCTGCTGCTGATCTGACATGTAGATATCTGATTAGAGTGTGATCTGACTACATTAGAGGTGAGGGCCTGCTGCTGATCTGACCATGATAATACATTAGAGGTGAGGCCTGCTGCTGATCTGACTATGTAATACATTAGAGGTGAGACCTGCTGCTGATCTGACTATGTAATACATTAGAGGTGAGGGCCTGCTGCTGATCTGACTATGTAATACATTAGAGGTGGTGAGACCTGCTGCTCATCTGACTATGTAATACATTGAGGTGAGGCCTGCTGCTGATCTGACTGACTTATACATTAGAGGTGAGACCTGCTGCTATCTGACTATGTAATACATTAGAGGTGAGACGGCCTGCTGCTGATCTGACTATGTAAATACATTAGAGGTGAGGACCTGCTGCTGATCTGACTATGTAATACATTAGAGGTGAGGGCCTGCTGCTGATCTGACTATGAGGTGAATACATTAGAGGTGAGGACCTGCTGCTGATCTGACTGTATGTAATACATTAGAGGTGAGGACTGCTGCTGATTGACTATGTAATACATTAGAGGTGAGGACCTGCTGCTGATCTGACTATGTAATACATTAGAGGTGATCTGGACCCTGCTGCTGATCTGACTATGTAATACATTAGAGGTGAGGGCCTGCTGCTGATCTGACTATGTAATCATTAGAGGTGAGGGCCTGCTGCTGATCTGACCATGTAATACATTAGAGGAGGTGAGGGCACGTGCTGCTGATCTGACCTGTATCTGACCATGTAATACATTAGAGGTGAGGCCTGCTGCTGATCTGACTATGTAATACATTAGAGGTGAGGACCTGCTGCTGATCTGACTATTAATACATTAGAGGTGAGGACCTGCTGCTGATCTGACTATATAATACATTAGAGGTGAGGACCTGCTGCTGATCTGACTATATAATACATTAGAGGTGAGGACCTGCTGCTGATCTGACTATATAATACATTCGAGGTGAGGACCTGCTGCTGATCTTATATAATACATTAGAGGTGAGGGCTGCTGCTGAATTCTGACTATGTAATACATTAGAGGTGAGGGCCTGCTGCTGATCTGACTATGTAATACATTAGAGGTTGAGGGACCTGCTGCTGATCTGACTATGTAATACATTCGAGGTGAGGACCTGCTGCTGATCTGACTATGTAATACATTAGTGGTGAGGACCTGCTGCTGATCTGACTATGTAATACATTAGTGGTGAGGACCTGCTGCTGATCTGACTATGTAATACATTAGAGGTGAGGACCTGCTGCTGATCTGACTATGTAATACATTAGTGGTGAGGACCTGCTGCTGATCTGACTATGTAATACATTAGTGGTGAGGACCTGCTGCTGATCTGACTATGTAATACATTAGGGGACCGCTGCTGATTCTATGTAATAGGGTGAGGGCCTGCTGCTGATCTGACATGTAATACATTAGAGGTGAGGGCCTGCTGCTGATCTGACCGTGTAATACATTAGAGGTGAGGGCCTGCTGCTGATCTGACCGTGTAATACATTAGAGGTGAGGACCTGCTGCTGATCTGACTATATAATACATTAGAGGTGAGGGACCTGCTGCTGATCTGACTATGTAATACATTAGAGGTGAGGGCCTGGCTGCTGATCTGACCGTGTAATACATTAGAGGTGAGGACCTGCTTGCTGATCATGACATGTAATACATTAGAGGTGAGGGACCTGCTGCTGATCTGACGTTGTAATACATTAGAGGTGAGGGCCTGCTGCTGTCTGACTATGTAATCATTAGAGGTGAGGGCCTGCTGCTGATCTGACTATGTAATACATTAGTGGTGAGGGCTGCTGCTGATCTGACTATGTAATACATTAGAGGTGAGGCCTGCTGCTGATCTGACTATGTAATACATTAGAGGTGAGGGCCTGCTGCTGATCTGACCATGTAATACATTAGAGGTGAGGGCCTGCTGCTGATCTGACTATGTAATACATTAGAGGTGGAGGACCTGCTGCTGATCTGACATATGTAATACATTAGAGGTGAGGACCTGTGCTGATCTGACTATATAATACATTAGAGGTGAGGACCTGCTGCTGATCTGACTATATAATACATTAGAGGTGAGGACCTGCTGCTGATCTGGACTATATAATACATTAGAGTGAGGACCTGCTGCTGATCTGACCGTGTAATACATTAGAGGTGAGGACCGCTGCTGATCTGACCATGTAATAATTAGAGGTGAGGACCTGCTGCTGATCTGACCGTGTAATACATTAGAGGTGAGACCCTGCTGCTGATCTGACCATGTAATACATTAGAGGTGAGGACCTGCTGCTGATCTGACCGTGTAATACATTAGAGGTGAGGACCTGCTGCTGATCTGACTATGTAATACATTAGAGGTGAGGGCCTGCTGCTGATCTGACTATGTAATACATTAGAGGTGAGGACCTGCTGCTGATCTGACTATGTAATACATTAGAGGTGAGGACCTGCTGCTGATCTGACTATGTAATACATTAGAGGTGAGGACCTGCTGCTGATCTGACTATGTAATACATTAGAGGTGAGGGCCTGCTGCTGATCTGACTATGTAATACATTAGAGGTGAGGACCTGCTGCTGATCTGACTATGTAATACATTAGAGGTGAGGACCTGCTGCTGATCTGACTATGTAATACATTAGAGGTGAGGGCCTGCTGCTGATCTGACTATGTAATACATTAGAGGTGAGGACCTGCTGCTGATCTGACTATGTAATACATTAGAGGTGAGGACCTGCTGCTGATCTGACTATATAATACATTAGAGGTGAGGACCTGCTGCTGATCTGACTATATAATACATTAGAGGTGAGGACCTGCTGCTGATCTGACTATATAATACATTAGAGGTGAGGACCTGCTGCTGATCTGACTATATAATACATTAGAGGTGAGGACCTGCTGCTGATCTGACTATATAATACATTAGAGGTGAGGACCTGCTGCTACTTTTGCTTTATATACAAGTAAATATATGTTTCCTAACAATATTTCCTCTAAAATCGATGTTGTCTTGGTTTTGGGGGGTATTTTTATCATTCTGTAAAAGTGACGTAATAGTCGGACATCATCATTAATAGCAGCGACTTCGGTGTCCAAGATACATCCGGACATCCTCCCCATGCTGTTCCCATTTCTGTGGTGTTTCCACCATTTTCTGACGTTTCCCTATGGACCAGACATCCTCCCCTCTGCAGAGCAGGGGGTGCCTGGTCTTCTCCCATTGACTTCCATTATACTCGGCCTAGCACTCAAGCACCACCTAGTGTTCGGCCAGAGCACCCAAGCATTACAGTGCTCGATCACTAATATATATATAACCTGCACTTAGACAGGAGGATACATTCCTCACCAGGCCCCCTCCATGTTGATCCTTCATGGTCTTACCTCAGACTGGACACAGTAACTGGAAGCTCGTCCCCACCAGGACACTGTACTGTATAATTACCGGCTCATTATAAGGAGGACGTTACCAGGAACACATCCCGTACGTGTCTCTTTGTCATGACCTTGAGCCGCTCACATCAGAAGGTCGGTTTGTGACCACACATGTAATGAGCGTGGTACGGCACCACTACTACTGGTCACGTATGGTATCCTCTCCATTCACTTCTATGGAACTTCTAAAAATATCCAGCGCTCAGCAGAACTCAGTCTTAGGCCCCATTCACACAACTGTACGACAATATTGTGGAATAGATACGGCCCCATTCACCTCTATGGGAGCGGGCATAAAAAGATAAAGCATGTCCTACACTTGTCCGCAACAATGGACAAGTATAGGCATTTTGAATGGGGCGGAACACGCGCAGGGCGGCAGTCGTAGTATTGTGGACCCGCAATAATACAGCCGTCTGAATGGGCCCTTATAGTGATGAATGAAGGGGTGGTCGCCATGGTTACAGAAGCATGTATTCTGGGGGGTGTGGGGGGCACCAATAAGACTTCTAGCTCAGGGTGTCATGTAACCTAAGGCCTGCTGTCTAATATTTGATTCAGAGAATAGATAACCAATACTGAAATCACATTTAGTGAGACTAATATTCCATCACCTGCAGGGAGTAGTCCAGGACTGTGACGACACGACCACTGTTACCGGTGGACATGGCTGGAATGAGCCAGGTGCAGTTACGGACTGTGGAGTTGTAGTCCGTAGAGTGGCTTGAAGAGATCACAAGGTGAATACTTCAGTGAAGAATAGGAACGGTCTGGGAAATACGGTTCAGAGGAGGAGACCGGAAAAAGTCACAATACTCAAGCAATGATTGAATTGCCTCATGGGTATAAGTAGGCCCAAACAGGAAACAAGATGGCTTCCAATCAGCACACATCGGCCATCTTTGTTAAGGGCAAATCCTAAGACAAACACAGCAGCCTCCAGTGGTGAGGAGTGGAAGTGCAACACAATAGTTCAGAGTGAGCAAGACAGCGGCCACTAGTGGTAAATTAGAAAAGTACATCAAATTCTGACATCCACTTTACATTATATACACTGACGAGCAAAACAGTAACAATGTTCAGAACATTCAGGCTCCATATCTCATCATCCACTACAGCTCCGGATATGAGACTCCCATCATCCTATAGATAATCATCTCGGCTATCGCATACATACATTGGACTTGTAACTATTTATCATGATTAGTTCTGCAGATTCTTCTCATGTAACTTCATTGTTACTGTTCTGCTTGTCAGTGTATCTGCATTGTTACTGTTCTGCTCGTCAGTGTATCTGCATTGTTACTGTTCTGCTCGTCAGTGTATCTGCATTGTTACTGTTCTGCTCGTCAGTGTATCTGCATTGTTACTTTTCTGCTCGTCAGTGTAACTTCATTGTTACTGTTATGCTCATCAGTGTAACTTCATTGTTACTGAACATAACAGTAACAATTAAGTTACACTGAAGAGCATAACAGTAACAATGCAGATACACTGACGAGCAAAACAGGAACAATGAAGTTACACTGACGAGCAGAACAGTAATAATGCAGATACACTGACAAGCAAAACAGGGAACAATGCTGTTACACTGACGAGCAGAACCAGTAACAATGAAGTTACACTGACGAGCAGAACAGTAACAATGCAGATACACTGACGAGCAAAACAGGAACAATGAAGTTACACTGACGAGCAGAACAGTAATAATGCAGATACACTGACAAGCAAAACAGGAACAATGCTGTTACACTGACGAGCAGAACAGTAGCAATGCAGTTACACTGACGAGCAGAACAGTAACAATGCAGATACACTGACGAGCAGAACAGTAGCAATGCAGTTACACTGACGAGCAGAACAGTAACAATGCAGATACACTGACAAGCAAAACAGGAACAATGCAGTTACACTGACGAGCAGAACAGTAACAATGCAGATACACTGACGAGCAAAACAGGAACAATGCAGTTACACTGACGAGCAGAACAGAAATAATGAAGTTACACTGACGAGCAGAACAGTAACAATGCAGATACACTGACGAGCAGAACAGTAACAATGCAGTTACACTGACGAGCAGAACAGTAACAATGCAGTTAAACTGACGAGCAGAACAGTAACAATGCAGATACACTGACGAGCAGAACAGTAACAATGAAGTTACACTGACGAGCAGAATAGAAACTATTCAGTTACACTGACAAGCTGAACAGTAACAATGAAGTTACACTGACGCGCAGAATAGAAACAATGCAGTTACACTGACGAACAGAACAATAACAATGCAGATACACTGACGAGCAGAACAGTAACAATGAAGTTACACTGACGAGCAGAATAGTAACAATGCAGTTACACTGACGAGCAGAACAGTAACAATGCAGTTTCAATGGTGAGCAGAACAGGAACAATGCAGATACACTGACGAGCAGAACAGTAACAATGCAGTTACACTGACGAGCAGAACAGTAACATTGCAGTTACATTGATGAGTAGAACAGTAACAATGCAGATACACTGACGAGCAGAACAGTAACAATGCAGTTACACTGACAAGCAAAACAGTAACAGTGCAGTTACACTGACGAGCAGAACAGAAACAATGCAGTTACACTGACGAGCAGAACAATAACAATGCAGTTACACTGACGAGCAGAACAGAAACAATGCAGTTACACTGACGAGCAGAACAATAACAATGCAGTTACACTGACGAGCAGAACAGTAACAATGCAGTTACACTAACGAGCAGAGCAGTAACAATGCAGTTACACTGATGAGCAGAACAGTAATAATGCAGATACACTGACGAGCAGAACCGTACGAAACGTACGCATTCTGCGTGAGGCAGGACAATGACGATACGCGCACGCTAGAGCGGGAAAGTGAGGATACGCCCCCATCAGAACTGGAAAAAACAGCCCACCGGGATCTAACTATTTGCACATATAGGGAGTGAAGACTCCTCCCTCAGTACTCCACCCTCCTCTGAGTCACTCTGAACCAGTTTAGACCAGTGCTGACTGCTGACCTGAGAGCAAGTATTTGCAACTGCAAGCATGGCTCAAAAAAAGCTG
Source organism: Rhinella marina (assembly GCA_900303285.1). NCBI lineage: Eukaryota > Metazoa > Chordata > Amphibia > Anura > Bufonidae > Rhinella > Rhinella marina. Next base: position 7,231 of record ONZH01010318.1, read on the forward strand.
CGTGACCTGCATTCCAACTGGAACGAGATGGTCTTTGTGGACGAGTTACCAGAACCACCCCCCGCTTCAGACATCAAGAAGTCACAAGTCAAGATCAAGAGAAACCCAGTTCGGTGCCTGGGTCATCCTATTTCTTACCAACTGCTGCTGCGACTTGTGAGGCGGCTGGAGCATCTGCTTTGACTTCTGCGGCTGGAGTGTCCGCTATGGCTCGTTCGGCAGAGGTGGCTGGAGCGTCCACTTCGCCACCCAGGAGGAGATCCACCCCTTCCATACACCAGAACCCAATTGTTTCCACCATCTGTGATGGTCCATGCACAGACCCTCTGGGAGTATAAAACCGGAGTGGAGGACTGGGTCATACAAGTTCTTAGGCCGGGAGATCCTTCACTGGAACGCAGGAAGGGAACTGTGGTTTGGTTTTCGGTTGGGAGAGGGTCTGGCTTCCTGCAGGATGACAAGGATGGGAAGGAATATTTTGTGGGCCGCAGGTCGGGGAAACGGCCGTACCTGCCACAACATCGGCATAGCCTGTGCGTGGGGGATCAGGTGGAGTACACCCCCATGGCATCCCTGAAAGGCCCATTTGCGACCGGGGTAACCCTCCTGTCAAAGCCTCTGGTGCCTACAACGGAACCAGAAGTGTGGCTGGATAAACCACCAGGTCCAGGACGCTTGTGCTGCCTGCAGGAGTTCCCAGATGGCGTCCTCTGGTTCAGGGAAAAGCTGGAGCCTCAGCCAGAGCCTCTAATTTCTGGACTGCCAGAACCACCACCACCACCACAGTCCTTACAGCTGGGTCAGCTGACCACTTCATCGTTCACCTTCCAATCAACGGTCATCCACCAGTACCAGCTGCCGTGGAAGATGAAGCCAGCAGCAGCCGGGGAAGCTGGGGCTTCTTTCCTGGATGCAACCTTTCCGGAACTGCTGCAGTCCCTACCCCTGCTGTCCCAGCATGAGCATCCGGAAAAGCGAAAATGGCTGCAGCGCTCGCCAGAGTCACCACCACCCGGACCCGGTCAAGTCCGAATTCAGGAACAAGAGGGCACTGGAGTTCCACCACCGCAGCGAGCATGGCCTACAAGAGGCAGGGGCGTCCTCTGATGAGCTACAGCAGCAGCTCGAGCGAGGAGGGCTTCAGGTCCCTCATCTGAGGAACCCAACTACTGGCAGGAGGACCTATAGGAGCCACACCATGGACTGCACCTGACAGGTGAGATACTAGTTGGCAGTTATTTTTGTTTAGTTTGTATTGCCCCCATTTGACTCTCACCCAGATGGGCATGGCTGTCAGGACTCCCCCCATTCTGCATTAAATTCCCTGTTGTGCCGAAGTGCGACTATTTCCCCCCCCCCCTTCTCAGGTTATTTGGGAGCCCCTTTTCCAAAAGGGTTCTCTATTTGCTGTTATTCTCTATTATCCATGTGGATTACACATTACCTGTTTGGATTACAATTTTACCTCACGTGGATTACAATTGAATTTTGGAATATGTGTTCCAGACAGACAGTGTTTTATCATGCCAACAAGGAGCCATAAGGAGAGACTCAAACATATATCTGAGCCTTTTATGCTTGCAAATGTGAAATTGATTGCACTAAAATGTTTGCATAATTATGTCTTTGCTGTATTTTAGCTACACTGTTTTTAATGGTTCAACACTTTAGTCCATTGTGTGTATTCTTTTTCCGGTACTGCAATGTGTCCTATTATGTACTTATTGTACGGTGTTTTTAGTAAATTATTCACTTATTGATAGCTAGCAGCAGTGAGCACCTTATTTTTCTAGCTCATATGGACTGCCTCTAAAGACTGTATGCCGCGGCCTAGCCTCGTGCGTATGACGCATTCGCGCGTCAATAGTATGCTAAGGATTTCGGACGCACTTTTTACGCTAATGCTTACGTATTGTGTACTTTTAACTACGCTGACTGTATGTACATAATTTACGCAGGAATGTTCGCAAAACAACAATTGATTTTTTTTAAAGTAGATTCGACGAATACGTTCGTGTAAATACGAATCTTGTCAGATTTTGAATGATTCGCTCATCTCTAGTCTCAATTCTAATTTCTCCCCATTCATTGTCAATGGGGAAAAAACGTAACTGAACAGAACGGAGTCACCAGAATGCATTCCGCTCCGTTTGGTTGCATTCCCATACCTAGAGCTGCATGCTGCCGTTTTCTTTCCGTCCTGATATGCAGAGCAAAATGGATCCGGCGTGACCCACAATGTAAGTCAATGGGGACGGATCCGTTTTCTCTGACACAATAGAAAATGGATCCGTCCCCCATTGACTTTCAGTGGAGTTCAGGACGGATGCAGACGGTTGTATTATCAGGAACTGAACTTTTTGCTCAACCCTGCTGACTGGAAGCTCAGGACAGGACCTGCGAGCCGTCATCACACTGGAGCACAGGTCCTGTCTGGAGCTTACAGTCAGCAAAGAGGGTTCACCGTGACAAAAGCAAATGGAGGAGGGGGTGCTTTTTTTTTTTTGCTAAAACAGAGATGGGGGCACTAATGGGGCATTATTCTTACTGGGGGCACTAATGGGGCATTATTCTTACTGGGGGCACTAATGGGGCATTATTCTTACTGGGGGCACTAATGGGTGCATTATTCTTACTCCAGCTCCAGGACTGGCTGATTAGTATAGTGCTATACCCCTCCCTTTATCTGATGTAATTCGGCACCTCTATGTACATCCATGGTGCCATCACCCTATTTATAACCCTTTAAAGGCTATGGAAACTTTTGTGCATGAAAAATCAATGAACCCACATAATGGTACAGCAGAAAATAAAAATGCCTCACTCCTTGTGCGATGCTCATACTGCACCGGGTTTACAAGTAGTTCTCAGAGCGCTTCAGGAGGCAGGTGACGGAGCGCTTCAGGAGGCAAGAGACGGAGCGCTTCATGAGGCAAGAGACGGAGCGCTTCATGAGGCAAGAGACGGAGCGCTTCATGAGGCAAGAGACGGAGCGCTTCATGAGGCAAGAGACGGAGCGCTTCATGAGGCAAGAGACGGAGCGCTTCATGAGGGAGAGACGGAGCGCTTCATGAGGAAGAGACGGAGCGCTTCATGAGGGAAGAGACGGAGCGCTTCATGAGGGAAGAGACGGAGCGCTTCATGAGGGAAGAGACGGAGCGCTTCATGAGGGAAGAGACGGAGCGCTTCATGAGGGAGAGACGGAGCGCTTCATGAGGGAAGAGATGGAGCGCTTCATGAGGCAGGTGACGGAGCGCTTCATGAGGCAAGAGACGGAGCGCTTCATGAGGGAAGAGACGGAACGCTTCAGGAGGCAAGAGACGGAGCGCTTCATGAGGGAAGAGACGGAGCGCTTCATGAGGCAGGTGACGGAGCGCTTCATGAGGCAAGAGACGGAGCGCTTCATGAGGGAAGAGACGGAGCGCTTCAGGAGGCAAGAGACGGAGCGCTTCATGAGGGAAGAGACGGAGCGCTTCAGGAGGCAAGAGACGGAGCGCTTCATGAGGCAGGTGACGGAGCGCTTCATGAGGCAGGTGACGGAGCGCTTCATGAGGCAGGTGACGGAGCGCTTCATGAGGCAAGAGACGGAGCGCTTCAGGAGGCAAGAGACGGAGCGCTTCATGAGGCAAGAGACGGAGTGCTTCAGAAGGCAGGTGACGGAGCGCTTCAGGAGGCAAGAGACGGAGCGCTTCATGAGGCAAGAGACGGAGCGCTTCATGAGGCAAGACATGGAGCGCTTCATGAGGGAAGAGACGGAGCGCTTCAGAAGGCAGGTGACGGAGCGCTTCAGGAGGCAGGTGACGGAGCGCTTCAGGAGACAGGTGACGGAGCGCTTCAGGAGGCAGGTGACGGAGCGCTTCAGGAGGCAGGGTGACGGAGCGCTTCAGGAGGCAGGTGACGGAGCGCTTCAGAAGGCAGGTGACGGAGCGCTTCATGAGGCAGGTGACGGAGCGCTTCAGAAGGCAGGTGACGGAGCGCTTCAGGAGGCAGGTGACGGAGCGCTTCAGGAGGCAGGGTGACGGAGCGCTTCAGGAGGCAGGTGACGGAGCGCTTCAGGAGGCAGGTGACGGAGCGCTTCAGGAGGCAGGTGACGGAGCGCTTCAGGAGGCAGGTGACGGAGCGCTTCAGGAGGCAGCTGACGGAGCACCTCAGGAGGCAGGGCAGGACGGGGCTTCAGGGCAGGAGACGGAGCGCTTCAGGAGGCAGGAGACGGAGCGCTTCAGGAGGCAGGTGACGGAGCGCTTCAGGAGGCAGGTGACGGAGCGCTTCAGGAGGCAGGTGACGGAGCGCTTCAGGAGGCAGGTGACGGAGCGCTTCAGGAGGCAAGAGACCGAGCGCTTCAGGAGGCAGGTGACGGAGCGCTTCAGGAGGCAAGAGACGGAGCGCTTCAGGAGGCAGGTGACGGAGCGCTTCAGGAGGCAAGAGACGGAGCGCTTCATGAGGCAAGAGACGGAGTGCTTCATGAGGCAAGAGACGGAGCGTTTCAGAAGGCAGGTGACGGAGCGCTTCAGGAGGCAGGTGACGGAGCGTTTCAGGAGGCAGGTGAGCGGAGCGCTTCAGAAGGCAGGTGACGGAGCGCTTCAGGAGGCAGGTGACGGAGCGCTTCAGGAGGCAGGTGACGGAGCGCTTCAGGAGGCAGGTGACGGAGCGCTCAGGAGGCAGTGATGGAGCGCTTCAGGAGGCAGGTGACGGAGCGCTTCAGGAGGCAGCTGACGGAGCACCTCAGGAGGCAGGTGACGGAGCGCTTCAGGAGGCAGGAGACGGAGCGCTTCAGGAGGCAGGAGACGGAGCGCTTCAGGAGGCAGGTGACGGAGCGCTTCAGGAGGCAGGGTGACGGAGCGCTTCAGGAGGGCAGGTGACGGAAGCGCTTCAGGAGGCAGGTGACGGAGCGCTTCAGGAGGCAAGAGACCGAGCGCTTCAGGAGGCAGGTGACGGAGCGCTTCAGGAGGCAAGAGACGGAGCGCTTCAGGAGGCAGGTGACGGAGCGCTTCAGAGGCAAGAGACGGAGCGCTTCATGAGGCAAGAGACGGAGTGCTTCATGAGGCAAGAGACGGAGCGTTTCAGAAGGCAGGTGACGGAGCGCTTCAGGAGGCAGGTGACGGAGCGTTTCAGGAGGCAGGGTGACGGAGCGCTTCAGGAGGCAGGTGACGGAGCGCTTCAGGAGGAGGCAGTGAGGCAGGAGGGCGCTTTAGGAGGCAAGAGACGGAGCGCTTCAGGAGGCAGGTGACGGAGCGCTTCAGGAGGCAGGTGACGGAGCGCTTCAGGAGGCAGGTGACGGAGCGCTTTAGGAGGCAAGAGACGGAGCGCTTCAGGAGGCAGGTGATGGAGCGCTTCAGGAGGCAAGAGACGGAGCGCTTCATGAGGCAAGAGACGGAGCGCTTCAGGAGGCAAGAGACGGAGCGCTTCATGAGGCAAGAGACGGAGCGCTTCATGAGGCAAGAGACAGAGCGCTTCAGGAGGCAAGAGACGGAGCGCTTCATGAGGCAAGAGACGGAGCGTTTCAGAAGGCAGGTGACGGAGCGCTTCAGGAGGCAGGTGATGGAGCGCTTCAGGAGGCAGGTGACGGAGCGCTTCAGAAGGCAGGTGACGGAGCGCTTCAGGAGGCAGGTGACGGAGCGCTTCATGAGGCAAGAGACGGAGCGCTTCATGAGGCAAGAGACGGAGCGCTTCAGAAGGCAGGTGACGGAGCGCTTCAGGAGGCAGGTGACGGAACGCTTCATGAGACAAGAGACGGAGCGCTTCATGAGGCAAGAGACGGAGCGCTTCATGAAGGCAAGAGACGGAGTGCTTCAGAAGGCAGGTGACAGAGCGCTTCAGGAGGCAGGTGACGGAGCGCTTCATGAGGCAAGAGACGGAGCGCTTCATGAGGCAAGAGACGGAGCGCTTCAGAAGGCAGGTGACGGAGCGCTTCAGGAGGCAGGTGACGGAGCGCTTCAGGAGGCAAGAGACGGAGCGCTTCATGAGGCAATAGACGGAGCGCTTCATGAGGCAAGAGACGGAGCGCTTCATGAGGCAAGAGACGGAGCGCTTTAGGAGGCAGGTGACGGAGCGCTTCAGGAGGCAAGAGATGGAGCGCTTCATGAGGCAAGAGACGGAGCGCTTTAGGAGGCAGGTGACGGAGCGCTTCAGGAGGCAAGACATGGAGCGCTTCAGGAGGCAAGAGACGGAGCGCTTCAGGAGGCAAGAGACGGAGCGCTTCAGGAGGCAAGAGACGGAGCGCTTCATGAGGCAAGAGACGGAGCGCTTCAGGAGGCAAGAGACGGAGCGCTTCAGGAGGCAAGAGACGGAGCGCTTCAGGAGGCAGGTGACAGAGCGCTTCCAGGAGGCAGGTGACAGAGAGCTTCAGGAGGCAGGTGACGGAGCGCTTCAGGAGGCAAGAGAAGGAGCGCTTCATGAGGCAAGAGACGGAGCGCTTCAGGAGGCAAGAGACGGAGCGCCTCATGAGGCAAGAGACGGAGCGCTTCATGAGGCAAGAGACGGAGCGCTTCAGGAGGCAAGAGACGGAGCGCTTCAGGAGGCAAGAGACGGAGCGCTTCAGGAGGCAAGAGACGGAGCGCTTCAGGAGGCAGGTGACAGAGCGCTTCAGGAGGCAGGTGACAGAGCGCTTCAGGAGGCAGGTGACAGAGCGCTTCAGGAGGCAGGTGACGGAGCGCTTCAGGAGGCAAGAGACGGAGCACTTCATGAGGCAAGAGACGGAGCCGCTTCAGGAGGCAAGAGACGGAGCGCTTCATGAGGCAAGAGACGGAGCGCTTCATGAGGCAAGAGACGGAGCGCTTCAGGAGGCAGGTGACGGAGCGCTTCAGGAGGCAGGTGATCCATATAACCCTCCATGCGCCCATCTATCCACCGAGACTGTCTGTATGAAGCACTGATTATTCATGACAACTTGTGACAGAGACTTGTGCAGTGGCCGGGTTTGGGGTGGCCTCAACACTACGCTGAGTCCTCCGGACGCCACTGAGGTGTCACCATGTGCTCTCTGAAAGGGATGGTAAGGTGTGGTGCACCCCAATGGTGGTCTGCAGTAACCAGGGTGATTCTTTACTGGTGGGATTCAGGTGCAAAACAATACAGGCGAGGCATAGGGCCGGCTTCTCCAGTCTCCTCTCTGAGACGAGGCATAGGGCTGGCTTCTCCAGGCTCCTCCCTGAGACGAGGCATAGGGCCTGCTTCTCCAGTCTCCTCCCTGAGACGAGGCATAGGGCCGGCTTCTCCAGTCTCCTCCCTGAGACGAGGCATAGGGCTGGCTTCTCCAGTCTCCTCTCTGAGACGAGGCATATGGATGGCTTCTCCAGGCTCTTCCCTGAGACGAGGCATAGGGCTGGCTTCTCCAGTCTCCTCCCTGAGACGAGGCATAGGGCTGGCTTCTCCAGGCTTCTCCCTGAGACGAGGCATAGAGACGGCTTCTCCAGTCTCCTCCCTGAGACGAGGCATAGGGCTGGCTTCTCCAGGCTCCTCCCTGAGACGAGGCATAGAGACGGCTTCTCCAGTCTCCTCCCTGAGACGAGGCATAGGGCTGGCTTCTCCAGGCTCCTCCCTGAGACGAGGCATAGAGACGGCTTCTCCAGTCTCCTCCCTGAGACGAGGCATAGGGGACCCATGATCTGTGGCAGTTTCTTCTTCTGGTCACTCAGTAGTCTGGCAGATTCTCCCCCTCTAATCACTGGTCCCTAACTGCAGAACACTGGGGGCTCTGACTGCTCTTCTTATATACAGGTTGTAGCTAGACTGGAACCTTCTAGTGGGAGGGATGGAGTGGAGAAGCTCAGCACAGACAGATACAATGTTACACTTTCTATCTCTCATAGACTTACTTTACAGCTTCATTAATACTCAATGGCAATGACACAGCAGATTTTCCAGACACAAACAAGTTTCCAGACATAACATCAGCGATAAACCAGACGGTCACAAGGTTGGCCTGTCTGGTTTTGGTGGTAAACAACGTCTGGCTTTTTCCCTCCAAAACCTGCTCTTCTTTATACTCTATGGCAGCTGTGGAAAATTACCAGCTTCTCATTATTACCTAGAAAGTCCAAACGGTCTCGCAGTGTTCATTAACCCTTTCCACAGTTCTGTGCAAACACGGTGCAAATCAGTGTGAAACAGGGGCAAATGTCCACAAATGTCCAGACATTAAAGTACCCCTGCCCCAGGGCACTACACTTGCTCTCAGTTACATAATGAATAGAGATGAGCGAGTAGTGAAATATTCGAAAGTTCGAAATTCGATTCGAATAGACCGCGAAATTCGACTATTCGACCGAATATCGAATCCCATTAAAGTCTATGGGAAAAAAATGCTCGCCACTTGGAAATCTCAATTCGACCACATGGAGGTCACCAAGTCCACCCTGAAACCTCAGAAAAGGATGCCAACACTGCTGGAATGCAACTGGGACAGCAGGGGAAGCATGTCTGGGTGCATATAACGCGCCTAAGTCGCACTATTACGCCACTATCACAGCCTCTCAACAATACACTCCAAACACAATCTAACCTCTCTGTAAAGTGAGACCATACAAGGAAACCTTCTTTCCTCTACATTGCCATGGACCCCAAGCCAAACTAGACAAAAAAGAAGATAAAATTCTGCACCCCTTAAAATCACGTTGCCTATGACAACCACAGATGGCATAAGCAAAGGGAAAAGCAAATAGACCCCACCCCTAATTGTCATTGTGTGTGTGTGTGTGTGAGATGTGGTCAGACATGTCTTCTTTAAAATGTAAAAACAACTCAAACACATGCAGAAGCCTTAAAATGCCCAAATTGTTGGCGCTTGAGATGTCAGTCACCCGACCTGGCCCAGTGTCATGTCTAGCAGGTAAAGCAGTGGGGATGTTGAGGGATGCGTAGGACCGCAAAAGGCAGGAAGAGGCCGTGGGCTGGCCAGAGGCTCATGGAAAATTTTGTGGAGGCCCAAGAGGTGAGACGTCTTAAAAATTGTGTGGAGGCTAAAGAGGTGAGACCTCTTAAAAATTATGTGGAGGCCCAAGAGCTGAGACCTCTTAAAAATTATGTGGAGGCCCAAGAGGTGAGACCTCTTAAAAATTATGTGGAGGCCCAAGAGGTGAGACGTCTTAAAAATTGTGTGGAGGCTAAAGAGGTGAGACCTCTTAAAAATTATGTGGAGGCCCAAGAGGTGAGACCTCTTAAAAATTATGTGGAGGCCCAAGAGGTGACACCTCTTAAACATTTTGTGGAGGCCCAAGAGGTGAGACCTCTTAAAAATTATGTGGAGGCCCAAGAGGTGAGACCTCTTAAAGATTTTGTGGAGGCCCAAGAGGTGACACCTCTTAAAAATTATGTGGAGGCCCAAGAGGTGACACCTCTTAAACATTTTGTGCAGGCCCAAGAGGTGAGACCTCTTAAAAATTATGTGGAGGCCCAAGAGGTGTGACCTGTTAAAAATTATGTGGAGGCCCAAGAGGTGAGACCTGTTAAACATTTTGTGGAGGCCCAAGAGGTGAGACGTATTAAAAATTATGTGGAGGCCCAAGAGGTGACACCTCTTAAACATTTTGTGGAGGCCCAAGAGGTGAGACCTGTTAAAAATTTTGTGGAGGCCCAAGAGGTGAGACCTCGTAAAAATTATGTGGAGGCCCAAGAGGTGAGACCTCTTAAACATTTTGTGGAGGCCCAAGAGGTGACACCTCTTAAAAATTATGTGGAGGCCCAAGAGGTGAGACCTGTTAAACATTTTGTGGAGGCCCAAGAGGTGAGACCTCTTAAAAATTATGTGGAGGCCCAAGAGGTGACACCTCTTAAACATTTTGTGCAGGCCCAAGAGGTGACACCTCTTAAAAATTATGTGGAGGCCCAAGAGGTGAGACCTGTTAAAAATTATGTGGAGGCCCAAGAGGTGAGACCTCTTAAAAATTTGTGGAGGCCCAAGAGGTGACACCTCTTAAAAATTATGTGGAGGCCCAAGAGGTGAGACTTGTTAAAATTATGTGGAGGCCCAAGAGTTGAGACGTGTTAAAAATTATGTGGAGCCCAAGAGGTGAGACGTGTTAAAAATTATGTGGAGGCCCAAGAGGTGAGACCTGTTAAACATTTTGTGAAGCCCAAGAGGTGAGACCTGTTAAACATTTTGTGGAGGCCCAAGAGGTGAGACCTGTTAAACATTTTGTGGAGGCCCAAGAGGTGAGACCTGTTAAACATTTTGTGGAAGCCCAAGAGGTGAGACCTGTTAAACATTTTGTGGAGGCCAAGAGGTGAGACCTGTTAAACATTTGTGGAAGCCCAAGAGGTGAGACCTGTTAAACATTGTGTGGAGGCCCAAGAGGTGAGACCTGTTAAACATTTTGTGGAGGCCCAAGAGGTGAGACCTGTTAAAAATTATGTGGAGGCCCAAGAGGTGAGACCTCTTAAAAATTATGTGGAGGCCCAAGAGGTGACACCTCTTAAACATTTTGTGGAGGCCCAAGAGGTGAGACGTATTAAAAATTATGTGGAGGCCCAAGAGGTGAGACCTGTTAAAAATTATGAGGAGGCCCAAGAGGTGAGACCTGTTAAAAATTATGAGGAGGCCCAAGAGGTGAGACCTCTTAAAAATTATGTGGAGGCCCAAGAGGTGAGACCTCTTAAACATTTTGTGCAGGCCCAAGAGGTGAGACCGGTTAAAAATATGTGGAGGCCCAAGAGGTGAGACCTCTTAAACATTTTGTGCAGGCCCAAGAGGTGAGACCTCTTAAAAATTATGTGGAGGCCCAAGAGGTGAGACCGGTTAAAAATTATGTGGAGGCCCAAGAGGTGAGACCTGTTAAAAATTACGAGGAGGCCCAAGAGGTGAGACCTCTTAAACATTTTGTGGAGGCCCAAGAGGTGAGCCATAAACATATAAATTTTTCTTATTTACGGAGCAATTCTACGGCGGTTAAGGAGGAGGAGGAGGTGGAGGAGGAAATGGCACTTCATACAGATGGCACTTCACTTTTGGCTGCTTTCCACGGTTGGAGAAGCAAAGTCCGGGTCAATCCACTTGCTGTTCATTTTGATTAGCGTCAGCCTGTCGGCACTGTCGGTTGACAGGCGGCTGCGCTTATCGGTTATAATGCCCCCGGCTGCGCTGAACACCCTTTCTGATAGCACGCTGGCGGCAGGGCAGGCAAGCACCTCCAAGGCGTACAGGGACAGTTCCAGCCACGTGTCCAACTTGGAGACCCAGTAAGTGTAGGACGCCGAGGGATCGGGGAGGACAGGGTTACGGTCTGCCAGGTACTCCCGCAACATCCGCCGATACTTGTCCCTCCTGCTGATAGCGGGCCCCGCAGTGATGGAAGTTGCACGAGGGGGTGCCATGAACGTGTCCCACACCTTGGAGAGTGTTCCCCTGGTGGCTGTGGGCCTGATGGATGTTGTGGGACTCTGGGAGACCCTCTCCTCTCTGCCGCCAGCGATGGTGGGTGGGAAAATCTCCATCATGTTCTGCACGAGTTCCCTCTGGTATTCCAGCAATCGATTCGTCCTCTCCTCTACCGGAATAAAAGAGGAGACGTTATCTTTATACCGGGGGTCCAGGATTGCGAAGACCCAGTACAGTTTGTTCTCCACTATCCGGACAACACGTGTGTCCCGGGAAAAGCAGCCCAGCATGAAGTCAGCCATGTGTGCCAGACTCTGAATAGGCATGACCTCACTGCCCCCACCAGAAGGATCACTTGCCATTTCCTCCTCTTCCTCTTCCGCCTCCTCTCCGCCCCATCCGCGCTGAACCAATGGGACGCACACAGCCTGACTGCTACCCTCGCCGCCAGCATCCTCCTCCTCTTCCACAGCCACCTCCACGTCGTCCTCCTCCTCCTCATCCTCCTGCAACTGCCACCGTGAAGCAGACAAAAGTGTGGTCTGACTGTGTAGCTCCGTTGCGTCTCCTCCTACCCCCGTCTCCTCTGCGTGCAATGCGTTCTCCCTTATTGCGATGAGGGATTCTTTAAGGACGCATAGGAGCGGGATGGTTACGCTCACTATAGCGTCCTCGCTGCTGACCTTCTTGGTGGACTCCTCAAAGATACGCAGTACATCGCATATGTCTGCCATCCATGGCCACTCGTGGTTGGCAAACTGAGGGAGCTGAGTTGGAGGCACGCGTGGATTCATTATCTGGTACTCCATCAATGCTCTCTGCTGCTCACACACCCTGGCCAACATGGAATAGGTGGAATTCCAGCGAGTGGGCAGGTCGCACAACAGCCGATGTTCAGGCAAATGGAGGCGTTGCTGGAGTTTTTTTAAGCTAGCAGCAGCTACAGTTGACTTCCGAAAGTGAGTGCACAAGCGCCGCACTTTCACCAGTAGCTCTGCCAGGTTGGGGTAAGTCTTTAGAAATTTTTGGACTACCAGATTAAAAACGTGGGCCAGGCATGGTACGTGATTGAGTTCGGCAAGCTCCAGAGCCGCCACCAGGTTACGGCCGTTATCGCACACGACCATGCCTGGTCCTAGCTGCAGCGGCGACAGCCACATCTCCGTCTGCTGCAATATGGCGTCCCTCACCTCTGGGGCGCTGTGCTTCCTGTCGCCCAAGCTGATGAGCTTTAGCACCGCCTGCTGACGTCTCCCCGCGCCAGTGCTGCAACGCTTCCAGCTAGCGGCTGAGGGAGATGTTAAGGCACAGGAGGAGGAGGAGGAGGAGGAGGAGGAGGGGGGTTTATCAGAACCCATGCTGGCAATCTTGGGCGGGGGTGGTAGGTAGGCCGTCTCTGTTTGCGACCCCGTCCCCGCTTCCACTACATTCACCCAGTGTGCCGTCAAAGAGATGTAGCGTCCCTGGCCGCAAGCGCTTGTCCACGAGTCGGTGGTCAAGTGGACCTTTGCGCTGACTGCGTACCTCAGGGCCCGCCTGATGTTACGCGACACGTGCTGGTGCAGGGCGGGGACGGCACTCCGGGAAAAGTAGTGGCGGCTGGGGACGGAATAGCGAGGTGCGGCAGCCGCCATCAGGTCGCGGAAGGCCTGCGTCTCCACAAGCCTAAACGGCAACATCTCCAGGGCCAGCAGTTTGGAGATGTGGCAGTTTAAGGCTTGGGCTTGGGGGTGACTCGAGGCGTACTTCCGCCTGCGGTCGAACGCCTGCGAGATGGACAGTTGTTGGGACGAGGAGTGTGAGGGTGCAGGCGAAGAGGCGGGGGAAGGGGAGGATGAAGGAGAAGGCCCCAAAGTAGCCGAGGCAGAGGCAGATGTGGAGGTGTCCTGGCTGGAGGTCTGGACCGCAGTGGCAGCACACAACAAAGGGGAAGAGGCAGTGGCAGCAGGACCGGGCGCAGGTTGTATTGCGTTTGCTCTCTCCCACTCAGCCCAGTGCTTGACTTCCAAGTGACGCCGCATGCCTGAGGTGGTCAGATTGCTCTTCTCAGAGCCCCTACTCAGTTTTGAGTGGCAGAGTGTGCAAACCGCTCTCAGTTTGTCATCCGCACAAACATTAAAAAATCTCCACACCACAGAAGTACGAGGCCTCGATGGGGGAGCTTCGCGCGACTGCCCGCTGCCGGGAACAGCTTCGGCCGTGCTGGCTGTGGCCTCACTTCTCTGTCTGGACTGTCCTCTGCCTCTGGACATCCCTCTGACTGTGGACATCCCTCTGCCTCTGGACATCCCTCTGCCTCTGGACATCCCTCGGCCTGTGGACATCCCTCTGCCTCTGGACATCCCTCTGCCTCTTGCTGCCTTTTTCGGTGCTGCGCAGACCACCACCTCTCCACTACTTTCCTCGCTGGACATCACCCCTGGCCAAGTGGGGTCGGTCATTTCGTCATCCACCACCTCCTCTTCCTCACTCTGCTCCTCCTCCTGCCCACTGGACATTCCAACAGCCTCCCTTGATGGCAACTGCGTCTCATCATCATCATCGCTCATGATAACAGATGCTGGTTCAGGGTCCACATCAGCAGGAGATGGCGAAAACTCAAGGGTTTGGGCATCACTACAAACAAATTCCTCTCCTAGCTCCTGGGATTCTTCCGGCACATCTGAAAAAGGACCCGAAAAGAGCTCCTGGGAGGGGTCAAGGGTGGGATGACTCTGTTGGCCAGGTGTGGAGGAAGGAGGGTCAGAGTGAGACTGTGTGGATGACTGGCTGGTGGACAACTGTGTGGAAGCGCTATCGGCTATCCATTGCACCACCTGTTCAACCTGCTCAGGCCTCAACAGCGGTTGTAACCCGCCCCCTGCTTAACTGTCCCATAAAGGCAGGGATTCTGGATGAGCGGGATCCTGGCTGACCCTCACCAGCACGCATTGTATCCCCACTGGCTTCAACAAGGCCCCCAACAGCATTTCCGCGCCCCCGTCCTCGTCCACGTCCTATCCGCTAGCCCCCCGCCGCATTTTTTTTTTTTTTTTTACAATATTTTGCCTTCACAGCCGTGAAATTAGTTTGCAAGAGAACGCACAGTACAGTTTCCAATTATAATGCCTATATATTGTATTTTTCAAGGTACACAGCCGTGTACTAAGTGATCAGACGGTGTGTATGAACACCATGTATGAGAAATTACTTTGCAAGAGAACGCACAGTACAGTTGCCAATTATAATGCCTATATATTGTATTTTTCAGGTACACAGCCGTGTACTAAGTGATCAGACGGTGTGTATGAACACCAGGTATGAGAAATTACTTTGCAAGAGAACGCACAGTACAGTTGCAATTGAAAGGCCTATATATTGTATTTTTCAAGGTACACAGCCGTGTTCTAAGTGATCAGACGGTGTGTATGAACACCAGGTATGAGAAATTACTTTGCAAGAGAACGCACAGTACAGTTGCCAATTATAAGGCCTATATATTGTATTTTTCAAGGTACACAGCCGTGTACTAAGTGATCAGACGGTGTGTATGAACACCAGGTATGAGAAATTACTTTGCAAGAGAACGCACAGTACAGTTGGCAATTATAAGGCCTATATATTTTATAGTTCAAGGTACACAGCAGTAGTGCCAAATATAGTTTGGTATGTAGCAGAGCACCTAATACACCACTAATGCCTCTCTCTGTCCCTACTCCAGCAGCTATCCCTGAATACGGCAGTCGTTCTCTGTAAAGTGTATCTTGTAGTAAAGCTATCACTGTACTGCACTGTAGTAGCCCTGATAAGGGCTTTTAATCACGCTCCTGCCTGTCCAACAGCTAAAACCTGTCTCTCCCTTCTCCAGCCTCTGTCCCTGACTAAGTTCACGCAGCATATGCGTACGAGCAGGAAGAGCTGAGTTTTTAATATTCGAGGTCACATGGTTTTTCCAGCCAATGCATGTAGACGCCGTTTTCGCGCTGCCAGCGTGCTCAGCGTGCCTGTCATACCCCCCCTGCATGGTGATTGGTGGAAAAAGAGCGCCAGGGAAGGTGGGAGGGGAAACGAATTCTAAGTGCGCCATCGCCGTTATACTCGAAAGAAATCGAGCACGCCGAATATCGTAGTATTTGATCGAATACCAGCTCGATCGAACACTACTCGCTCATCTCTAATAATGAAGCCACAGTGCGCGCTCCCATGTGGTGATGGGAGGATTACAGAAAGCCCGACAGATGACATCACACAGACGCCTGCTATGCACAGGAAGCGACCAATTAGAGAAATTATTTTCTCCACATAATAAATTAATTAGTGTTTCGAACAGGGGGAACACAATCAGGTTTGTGGATATGATGGTATTTGGTTAATGTTGTACTGTATGGATAGGTCAGAGTTAACAATCCTGACTCAGCCCCCCATTTAGGAGACAAGGAGATGGACCTAGTTCAGTTCTAGTGGCTGAGATGAGCTACATGAACCATCATCTCTGAGACATTTACAGCAAGAAAGCCATTGGTCCAGGGAGGAAAGGAAGAACCAGGAGGTCCAGAACCGGCATGGCCAAGGACTGGAGTCAGTCAGTAAGGTGTTCGCTAACAGAGACTTTAAGGAAGTGAGACGGACTTATGTACCCTTCCTGACCGGCCCTATCCTAATGCTGGGAATTACAGACATGTTTAACAAGAACCTTATTGTCATCCTTAGATTCTGTACAGAGAAAGACTTTGGAACAATAGAGGGAAGGAGTACTACAATCCTCATCATTGCTGCTATACATACATTGCTATCGGAAAGATGCACTGTGACCTGCTTGAAACTGTGCTACAATACAGTTGGCTGCACTACAACTCCTATCCTGTAACTGACCTGGTTACTGACCCCACCACTCGGTGTGCTCCACTGCACCCATCCCCTGCCTTGCACCCCTCATAGCACCAGGGGCACCCCAGCTACCATCAGGCAGGAGCTCAAACATCAGGGTGTGCCCTCCTATCATTGCTCAGTCCTAGAGAGCATCGTTGTGAGGACTGCCAATGTGAATGATTATTGCAATCAGAGTCACTACCACTCCCATCATCCATTCCTTCTGGACTTACAGCAAATGTCCTCCTGGACCATAGTGATGATGTCCCATCCATGGGCACGTGACCGCTGAGCCTCTGATCATACATTTAGGATAAGCTCTCCCCTTTAGGTCTGCAATATTCAGGCTTCTTCCTCTGTGGTTACTGTCAGGCAGCCAAGAGGTTAACACAACATGACGTTCGTTCATTGCTCAACTGGACGGCTTGTCTGTCACATGCAGTTTCCTCATTCTACAGGAATCTAGCGGAGAGTCTGAGGGGAATCCGTTACCTGCAATGAGGGGACTGATCATTTCAGGTAAGTGATAATTAGGAAGCGTCTGTTCTGCCGCCAGCTGTGTATCTTCACCATGACGGGAGGATCACACATCGCTGCTTCTTAATAATGCTTCAAAATACGGATAAAAGTGTATGAGGACTAAGCACACGTCACCTACTGCCCTGCTGACCTGTAATGACAGCGCCCCGCGCCCGCTGTGGTCACGACCCCCACTAGGTAAATGCGAGCAGCGGTATTTTACTGCAGATTCCAGGCGGATTCCATTCTAGATAAGAGGATCTGGGGGGTGCCCAGCGGTATCCGGCTATGCTGGGTATGATAGCTTGAGTAGTCTGCTCCTCTGTACCGGCCTTACGGAGACGTGAACCTACCCCTAGAGATAAGTGAATTTCTTGAAATTTGTTTCGGGTCCAATTGTATCAAATTGGTCATAAGATTTATTTTAGATACAAATTGAATCGAATGTGCTGCAATTGTCCTGAAAATGTGTACGTGACCCTCTGAGGTCTCCTAGGACGAGAACCCCAATCTTCTCTCTTTTTCAATTCTGTGGGAAGATGTGTACTGTAGCAGCAGCTAAAAAGTGATACCTCCTGGTGTGATCTCAGGTGTACTGATATAAGGTTCTGCTTATTATTAAATCATTGTTGACAACGCGTTTCGGGGCGTAATGTTCATTTTTCAAGTGTAGAATATAGAGAAACAAATAAAAAGAGATATTGCTGAGCGATAATAAAAAAAAATGAATAAGTTTAAAAGAAGCATAAATAATAATAATAACAATAATTGTAATAATAATAATAACAATAATTGTAATAATAATAATAACAATAATTATAATAATAATAATAACAACAATAATAATAATAATAATTGTAATAATAATTGTAATAATAATAATAATTGTAATAATAATAATAAAATAATAATAATAATAATTGTAATAATGATAATAATAATAATAATTGTAATAATAATAATAATAATAATAATATTTGTTACATAGAAAAAACCACATATCATGTTAAATATCTAGCCCCTGATTTATGGTGGGAAATAGTTAAATAATAAAAAAAATTGAAATAGAACCAGTAATACATTGAGTATCAATACATAAAGATAAGTTACGATGCATGATTATTAAATATTTATATATAAAACATTATTATACATTAGGTAAAATACGACATAATTCAGGATGGTAAATTAGAGATGAGTTACGATACATAATTATTAGATATTTATATGTAAAAAATATATAATTGTGCCTGACTTAGTGTAAGGTTCAGCGAGGGGCGGGGAATGCAGAAACGGCAAGAAAACAGCGGGTATACAGCGGCTCTAGGGTTAAATCCTTAACGCCTAACGAGGTTAAAGGGTATTTCCATCTCAGTGATCATAGCTGAAAACGTTATACTGGTGGCCTTGATCATTTTTGTCATTAGAAGTTATTAGCCATATTTCCCTGATTTTCATAAAATCATATATTCCTACCCTGATGTTTACTCTTCGTTTCCCTTGGATACGGCCCGCTTTTCACCAATTCCTAGCGGGCCGCGCTTGCGCAGACAGCAGTCATTTTTCACCCAGGCAGCCGCTGCTTTCTTCAGGAGCGCGCACGTTGCCGCGCATGCGCAGATCTTATCCCTTCACTGCCGATGTCTGATACAGAGCATGCGCGGTAGGTCTTTTTTTGTCTGTGCTCGTATATAGAGCCGCGCATGCTCTGTATCAGATGCGGGCAGCTGCGCATGCGCGGTAGGTCTTTTTTTGTCTGTGCTCGTATATAGAGCCGCGCATGCTCTGTATGCGATCACAGACATCGCTGAGGAGAGAGGGAGAAGAGGATCGCGATCTGGAGACATGTCCTGCATCTACATAGGTAAGTATAAAAAAAAAAAAAGCTTACCACTATACTTACCAACGATTTTGGGCCCAAAAACAAAGTTATTATACTTATAAATATATATAATTATTCAAATATATAAAAAAAAATTATGTTTCTAAAGAAAGAAATTGGCTGGCTACTACTGGAGCTATTATGGTTTATTATGGAAC
Source organism: Rhinella marina (assembly GCA_900303285.1). NCBI lineage: Eukaryota > Metazoa > Chordata > Amphibia > Anura > Bufonidae > Rhinella > Rhinella marina. The sequence goes on from ONZH01010318.1 coordinate 25,949, forward strand.
TATTATGGTACAGCTATCACTTTTTTAGTCCAATTTTTGAGGGTAATGGTGGAAATTGTATATATAGTTATAAATCGATACCTATGAGGTAGGGGTCATGGTCACGTAACATATATTGAGTAAAAAAGCAAAAAATAAGTGACTCCTAAAAGCAAAATTTATTAAATATCGGATAAAAAAGAAAGGGAGGTTGGGGTGGGGTGCACAACAGGAAAATCCCTGTAAGGCCCTAATCGTAGCCCTGTGCCCAGGGAGGCCCCCTAATGGTGGAAATTCAAAGATTCATGAACACTGGGAAGCGCATTTTATTTTTTTTATGATGGACTCTGAATTTTGTTTTGTAATATTAGGGACACTGGGGGTGGTGGGGGCCGTAATAATGTGGATGAAGGGGGGACATAAAGGGGGGGGACATAAATGTTTTGTATCTAGAGGAGAAAATAGAGAGTTGCTAGACACTGGGAAGCGTCATTTTATTTAGAGGTGCAATGATTTTTTTAATTTTATTTATTTTTTATTTTTATTTGTTTTATAGATATTAGGGACACTAGGGGGAAGATAAATGCGGTGTAAAGGGACACTGGAATAGGGACCTGATAGACACGGGGAGCACTATTATTTTGAGGTGCACTGATTTTTATTTGTTATTTTTATATTGATATTTGGGACACTAGGGGGGGAAATAAATGCTGTGTAAAGGTACACTGTTGTGTGGATGGGGCCATTATACTGTGGAGGGAGGGTGAGGGGGGGACATAAATTTATTGTCTCTGGGTGGGGGGTGGAGGGGATAGGGACCTGATAGACACGGGGAGGCGCATTTTTATTTTGCGGGCCAAATTTTTTTTTTTTATATTGATATTAGGGACACTGAGGGCGGGGAGATAAATGTGGTTGTAAAGGAAAGACAGGTGTAGCGGAGCCTGTATAGAAGCGGTTCATCACAGTGTGAGAGGGAAAGACAGATTAGATGAGTAAAAGTAGCTTGATGGTGAGTTTAAGACAGCTGTATGGGGGAGTGTGAAGACAGATGTAGCAGCGTAGCATTGGGGGAGCAGGCACAGTGTGAGAGAAAAGACAGATGTAGGAGGCTTAGATGTAGCAGTATCGGTTCAGCACAGTGTGCAGAGAGAAAGTAGCAGAGAGAAAGATGTAGATGTATGGGTAGCGGTTCAGGCACAGTGTGAGAGAAAGACAGATGTAGCAGAGCTGTATGTAGGGTAGCAGTTCAGCACAGTGTGAGAGAAAGACAGATGTAAGCAGAGCTGTATGGGTGTAGCAGTTGCAGGCAGGTTCGATGTAGCAGAGTGTAGGCAGATGAGCAGAGCTGATGCGGTTCAGGCAGTGTGAGACAGTGTAGAGAGCGTGTAGAGAGAGAAGAGAGAGCAGATGTAGCAGAGCAGTGTATGGGTAGCAGTTCAGCACATGTGTGAGAGAGAAGAGACAGATGTAGCAGAGCTGTATGGGTTAGCAGGTTCAGGCATAGTGTGAGAGAGAAAGACAGATGTAGCAGAGCTGTATGGGTAGCGGTTCAGGCACAGTGTGAGAGAGAGAAGACAGATGTAGCAGAGCTGTATGGGTAGCGGTTCAGGCACAGTGTGAGAGAGAAAGACAGATGTAGCAGAGCTGTATGGGTAGCAGGTTCAGGCACAGTGTGAGAGAGAAGACAGATGTAGCAGAGCTGTATGGGTAGCGGTTCAGGCTGTACAGTGTGAGAGAAAAGACAGATGTAGCAGAGCTGTATGGGTAGCAGGTTCAGGCACAGTGTAGAGAGAGAGAAGGACAGATGTAGCAGAGCTGTATGGGTAGAGTTCAGGCACAGTGTGAGAGAAAGACAGATGTAGCAGAGCTGTATAGGGTAGCGGTTCATCCACAGTGTGAGAGGGAAAGACAGATGTAGCAGAGCTGAGTTAGAAGTTGCTTAGCTATTGGGGAGGTGAAGACAGATGTAGCGGAGCTGTATAGGTAGCGGTTCATCCACAGTGTAGAGAATGAAAGACAGATGTAGCAGGCTGTATGGGTTAGCGGTTCAGGCACAGTGTGAGAGGAGAAAGACAGAAGTAGCAGAGCTGTATGGGTAGCGGTTCAGGCACAGTGTGAGAGAAAGACAGATGTAGAAGAGCTGTATGGGTAGCGGTTCAGGCCACAGTGTGAGAGAAAGACAGATGTAGCAGAGCTGTATGGGTAGCGTTCAGGCACAGTGTGAGAGAAAGACAGATGTAGCAGAGCTGTATGGGTAGTGGTTCAGGCACAGTGTGAGAGAAAGACAGATGTAGCAGAGCTGTATGGGTAGCAGTTCAGGCACAGTGTGATGAGAGAAGGACAGATGTAGCAGAGCTGTATGGTAGCGGTCAGGCACGTGAAAGACAGATGTAGCAGAGCTGTATGGGTTAGCGGTTCAGGCACAGTGTGAGAGAGAAAGACAGATGTAGGAGAGCTGTATGGGTAGCGGTTCAGGCACAGTGTGAGAGAGAAAGACAGATGTAGGAGAGCTGTATGGGTAGCGGTTCAGGCACAGTGTGAGAGAAAGACAGATGTAACAGAGCTGTATGGGTAGCGGTTCAGGCACAGTGTGAGAGAAAGACAGATGTAGTAGTACTGTATAGGTAGCGGTTCAGGCACAGTGTGAGAGAAAGACAGATGTAACAGAGCTGTATGGGTAGCGGTTCAGGCACAGTGTGAGAGAGAAAGACAGATGTAGCAGAGCTGTATAGGTAGCGGTTCAGGCACAGTGTGAGAGGGAAAGACAGATGTAGCAGAGCTGTATGGGTAGCGGTTTAGGCACAGTGTGAGAGGGAAAGACAGATGCAGCAGAGCTGAGTTAGAAGTTGCTTAGCTATAGGGGGAGATGAGGACAGATGTAGCAGTGCTGTATAGGAAGCTGTTGAGCAAAAGAGCTAGAGGGGATTGGTGAGGGATGATATAGCAGACCTGTATATGCATAAGCTGGATATGCATCTACATATATATATATAGTCAAAAGTGTATAAACAACTGCAGTAGATCTATAATGTAAACAAATCTGCATCAGTGCTGGTGGTTGGGGGATGGTAATATTTTATGTGAGGCAATAGCACAGATAATTAGGTTACTAGCTAACATGCTATGGGGACAATGTACAATAGTAAATTATTGTTTTTATGGTAAGAATGGGCTTGTAAAAGATAAAACATGTTTTGTGTGTAAAACTATATTAGAATCCAAGAGAGCCACTTGTTACTGTCTGCTTAGCTCACTTTGGCTCTCTGAGTGAGGATTCCACAGCAGGAAGGATATGCTTCACAGAAGCTGCAGGCTGATGACTCATACTATCCACATGAACTAGCATGCAAGGACTGAGTTCTCAGTGTGACGTCATAAGGAGGCGTGGCAGCCCTTCACTCAAACTACCTAAGCCCACCCAGCCTTAGAAGCAGGAAACCAGGAAGTGAACTGCAGAGCTGGCTGCTGGTAATGCTGAAATAGCAAGATGAGAATACCCCTTTAAGCACAGTTCTACGTCTGACAAGGCCAAGCACAGTTCTACGTCTGACAAGGTAAAGCACAGTTCTACGTCTGACAAAGCCAAGCACAGTTCTACATCTGACAAGGTAAAGCACAGTTCTACATCTGACAAGGTAAAGCACAGTTCTACGTCTGACAAGGCCAAGTACGGTTCTACGTCTGACAAGGTAAAGCACAGTTCTACGTCTGACAAGGTAAAGCACAGTTCTACATCTGACAAGGTAAAGCACAGTTCTACGTCTGACAAGGTAAAGCACAGTTCTACATCTGACAAGGTAAAGCACAGTTCTACGTCTGACAAGGTAAAGCACAGTTCTACGTCTGACAAGGTAAAGCACAGTTCTACATCTGACAAGGTAAAGCACAGTTCTACGTCTGACAAAGCCAAGCACAGTTCTACATCTGACAAGGTAAAGCACAGTTCTACATCTGACAAAGCCAAGCACAGTTCTACATCTGACAAAGCCAAGCACAGTTCTACATCTGACAAGGTAAAGCACAGTTCTACATCTGACAAAGCCAAGCACAGTTCTACATCTGACAAAGCCAAGCACAGTTCTACGTCTGACAAGGTAAAGCACAGTTCTACATCTGACAAGGTAAAGCACAGTTCTACATCTGACAAGGTAAAGCACAGTTCTACGTCTGACAAAGCCAAGCACAGTTCTACATCTGACAAGGTAAAGCACAGTTCTACATCTGACAAGGTAAACCACAGTTCTACATCTGACAAAGCCAAGCACAGTTCTACATCTGACAAAGCCAAGCACAGTTCTACGTCTGACAAGGTAAAGCACAGTTCTACATCTGACAAAGCCAAGCACAGTTCTACGTCTGACAAGGTAAAGCACAGTTCTACATCTGACAAAGCCAAGCACAGTTCTACATATGACAAAGCCAAGCACAGTTCTACATCTGACAAAGCCAAGCACAGTTCTACATCTGACAAGGTAAAGCACAGTTCTACGTCTGACAAGGTAAAGCACAGTTCTACGTCTGACAAAGCCAAGTACGGTTCTACGACAATGGACTACTGTCTTCAAAGAATCCAACAATGTACCAAACTGGTGACAACCTGGACCAGCACCCAAGATGAGGCCAATAAGACGACGTTGATACGACCATCAAGGTAAAGCACAGTTCTACATCTGACAAGGTAAACCACAGTTCTACATCTGACAAAGCCAAGCACAGTTCTACATCTGACAAAGCCAAGCACAGTTCTACGTCTGACAAGGTAAAGCACAGTTCTACGTCTGACAAAGCCAAGCACAGTTCTACATCTGACAAGGTAAAGCACAGTTCTACATCTGACAAAGCCAAGCACAGTTCTACATCTGACAAAGCCAAGCACAGTTCTACGTCTGACAAGGTAAAGCACAGTTCTACATCTGACAAGGTAAAGCACAGTTCTACATCTGACAAGGTAAAGCACAGTTCTACGTCTGACAAAGCCAAGTACAGTTCTACATCTGACAAGGTAAAGCACAGTTCTACATCTGACAAGGTAAAGCACAGTTCTACGTCTGACAAAGCCAAGCACAGTTCTACATCTGACAAGGTAAAGCACAGTTCTACATCTGACAAAGCCAAGCACAGTTCTACATCTGACAAGGTAAAGCACAGTTCTACGTCTGACAAAGCCAAGCACAGTTCTACATCTGACAAGGGTAAAGCACAGTTCTACGTCTGACAAAGCCAAGCACAGTTCTACATCTGACAAGGTAAGCACAGTTCTACATCTGACAAAGCCAAGCACAGTTCTACGTCTGACAAGGTAAAGCACAGTTCTACGTCTGACAAGGTTAAAGCACAGTTCTACATCTGACAAGGTAAAGCACAGTTCTACATCTGACAAGGTAAAGCACAGTTCTACATCTGACAGGGTAAACCACAGTTCTACATCTGACAAAGCCAAGCACAGTTCTACATCTGACAAAGCCAAGCACAGTTCTACGTCTGACAAGGTAAAGCACAGTTCTACGTCTGACAAGGTAAAGCACAGTTCTACGTCTGACAAGGTAAAGCACAGTTCTACATCTGACAAAGGTAACACACAGTTCTACATCTGACAAGGTAAAGCACAGTTCTACGTCTGACAAGGTAAAGCACAGTTCTACATCTGACAAGGTAAAGCACAGTTCTACGTCTGACAAGGTAAAGCACAGTTCTACATCTGACAAGGTGAAGCACAGTTCTACGTCTGACAAGGTAAACCACAGTTCTACATCTGACAAGGTAAAGCACAGTTCTACGTCTGACAAGGTAAAGCACAGTTCTACGTCTGACAAGGTAAAGCACAGTTCTACGTCTGACAAGGTAAAGCACAGTTCTACGTCTGACAAGGTAAAGCACAGTTCTACGTCTGACAAGGTAAACCACAGTTCTACATCTGACAAGGTAAAGCACAGTTCTACATCTGACAAGGTAAAGCACAGTTCTACATCTGACAAGGTAAACCACAGTTCTACATCTGACAAAGCCAAGCACAGTTCTACATCTGACAAAGCCAAGCACAGTTCTACGTCTGACAAGGTAAAGCACAGTTCTACATCTGACAAAGCCAAGCACAGTTCTACGTCTGACAAGGTAAAGCACAGTTCTACATCTGACAAAGCCAAGCACAGTTCTACATCTGACAAGGTAAAGCACAGTTCTACGTCTGACAAGGTAAAGCACAGTTCTACATCTGACAAGGCCAAGTACGGTTCTACGACAATGGACTACTGTCTTCAAAGAATCCAACAATGTACCAAACTGGTGACAACCTGGACCAGCACCCAAGATGAGGCCAATAAGACGACGTTGATACGACCATCCGAGGGCATCAACAGAACCATTAATTGATTCCAAGGATCTTTTCTTCAGTTTGGAAAAACTGTTGAAAGAAGAAATCCAACACCATATGGACTGCTCACTATTAGAAATATATTTAAAAGAAAACCTTGTCCCTAGGGGTCTAAGATTAAGATTTACAAGCTCATTTAAGAATGAAGAGTGGGATGAGTACGTGTTATCATGCGCCCGTGGTGCGCTCGATAGGCTCTATAACAAACACAAACAACTATGTGAGTCTTTACAAGAACAACTTGATAAAAAAGTCACCAATCTAGCACAATATGCAATATATGACGATTTTACCAAATTTGATCGACTTGTTACCACCAGAGTCCTTCAATATGAGAAAGAAACTACAGAGATCAAATCTAACAAACTGAGTAGGGATAGATCTGGCCTCTGAACAAATAGATCTAATGTCCACCCTAACCCCGGAGATCAACCTCGGTTACCAGCACTACAAAATACCATTAACCCACCAATATCTCCTCCCTCGTATCCACCCATTCCCATGAAGCCCCTCTCTCAAACCCCCCTGAGGTGATTGCCTCCCAAAAGTCGGTTTGTCCACGTCATCATGATACCACCAAAAATAATAAATACCATCATAGGAATTACTTCCTCAACATTAATAGGAGGAAACCTCCCAATATATCCAATACACCCACTCAACATGCGAAGGGCACCATGACCCCACAGCCAAATCACACACACAGTCTGATAAGTCCACAGCTTCCTCACTCCACATATCGAAACCCACCTCAGTTCAATGGTCAGACGTCCACCACCATCCAGCAGTGTCCATATTAGAGGAGGAGGTAAATCATCAAAGGGACCACCTCAACCTTCCACCAACCACTTTTGGCTCCCCCAGTTTTACTCAGCCTCCAATGCTCATTCCCATTCTATCCACGAATCTGGTGAGCCAGTCACTGGCCTATCATATGCACCAAGTATTAATAACCAATCAGTTCTCTCAGAGGACTCATTGATCACTATTCACAATACGAGCACTGTAGATAATCCAGATCCCACTGAACATCAATCCCTATCTTCTTTACCCCTACCAGGGACCCTACCCGGGACCCTGACCCCGGAAGTGACCTATGACTTACGGCAACCTTCAGGGACTACCATAATTGCAGATTACTTTCGACCCACTCAGACAAGGGGCCTAAAAAGGAGAATAAGTCTCGAAGAGGACGACGGGAGGAAAGACAAGAAACAACAACAAAACCACACACAACCAGAAATCCGGAGACGAATATCCTGAGTCCCAAGAGGAACAAGAAAGCGCGCTAGTTCGCACCTTTAATTTATCATCACACAAGTATAGCACAGATGAAACCAGCCTCCTGCAAAAGGATCTTTCCTTTTGTCCAACAGGAAAATGTAATGAATTTGAATTATTTGTAGATCTGAACACATTAGTTCAGAAGCTAACGCTACATAGGCATTTTGAAATCCAAGCCTTAAAACCAAAGTTTTTACCACAAACAATAACAGAGAACACTCTCACATTACCAAACGAATCACCCAAAGCCATAAACACGGGCTGAAGCCCAAATCTACCTATAATGCCATACATCACAGGGGAAGCCACATAGAGACCTTCTCTGCTCTTGTCACTAAAGACCTAAGGACTATAAACAAGAACTTAGAGATTCCTAATAATCTTAGTAAAAATGAAAAAAAAAGCACTAAAAAATCTAATGTCTAATGAGTTCATCGTAATTAAAACCGCAGATAAGGGAGGTGGCACTGTGATCCAAGACAAAGCTGAGTACCGTATATTTCGCTTTATAAGACACACCCTATGATAAGACGCACCCCAGATTTTAGAGTAGGAAAATAAGAAAAAATATTTTTCATCAGACCTCATATCAGACCCCCCATAAATTTTAGGACATCACATCAGACCCCCATCAGACCTCAGATCAGCCCTTCATGTCAGAACCCCATCAGACCTCAGATCAGCCCTTTCAGAACCCATCAGACCTCAGATCATCCCTTTCAGACCCCCATTAGACCTCAGATCAGCCCACTCAGCCCTCATCAGACCTCAAATCAGCCAATCAGCCCACTCAGCCCCCATATCAGCCCAAATCTGCCCACTGTGCCCCCATCAGACCTCAGATCATCCTACCGTGCCCCCATCAGATCTCAGATCAGCCCACTGTGCCCCATATCAGCCACTGTGCCCCCATCAGACCTCAGATCAGCCCACTGTGCCCCCATCAGACCTCAGATCAGCCCACTGTGCCCCCATCAGACCTCAGATCAGCCCACTGTGCCCCATAAGACCTCAGATCAGCCCACTGTGCCCCCATCAGACCTCAGATCAGCAGAATGTTCCCCCATCAGACCTCAGATCAGCCGACTGTGCCCCCATCAGACCTTAGATCAGCCCTCTCTGCCCCCATCAGATCCCAGATCAGCCCATTGTGCCCCCATCAGATCTCAGATCAGCCCATTGTGCCCCCATCAGATCTCAGATCAGCCCACTGTGCCCCATCAGATCTCAGATCAGCCCACTGTGCCCCCATCAGACCTTAGATCAGCCCACTGTGCCCCCATCAGACCTTAGATCAGCCCACTGTGCCCCCATCAGACCTCAGATCAGCCCACTGTGCCCCCATTAGACCTCAGATCAGCCGACTGTGCCCCCATCAGACCTTAGATCAGCCCACTGTGCCCCCATCAGACCTCAGATCAGCCCACTGTGCCCCCATCAGACCTTAGATCAGCCCACTGTGCCCCCATCAGACCTTAGATCAGCCCACTGTGCACCCATCAGACCTCAGATCAGTCCACTCTGCCCCCATCAGATCTCAGATCAGCCTACTGTGCCCCCATCAGACCTCAGATCAGCCCACTGTGCCCCCATCAGACCTTAGATCAGCCCACTGTGCCCCCATCAGACCTTAGATCAGCCCACTGTGCACCCATCAGACCTCAGATCAGTCCACTCTGCCCCCATCAGATCTCAGATCAGCCCACTCTGCCCCCATCAGATCTCAGATCAGCCCATTGTGCCCATTTTTCCCCTACTTTTGGGGGAAAAAGTGCGTCTTATAAAGCAAAAAATATGGTATCTGGCTGAGGCACACAGAATATTAGAAGATCAAGATTATTATCAAACCTTAATAGAAAATCCACTAAAAGAAGACACTTAAAAAATGGATGCTTCTATTAGAAGACGCCGAAGAGCTACATATCCTAACAAAGAAATAAAAGGAGTACGTTATTGTTGACCACCCGAACTTAGCTTTATTCTATCACCTACCAAAGGTTCATAAATCCATTAACAACCCACCAGGGAGACCAAGCAATGGATTATCATCTTATCTCAAGGACTCGGGAAGCCTACTTGGAATGACTCTGATAAACCCTGGATGTTTCTGCTCTATATTCGAACATTCCACATATAGCCGGCATAAAGGCCACACAGCATTTCCTCCAACAAGACCCTACATTACCCAACTCACAAAGCCAGTTCATACTGAGTGCAATTGATTTCATCCTGAACACCTTCACCTTTGAGAACAGAATCTATAGACAAACTAAAGGGACCGCGATGGGCATGCATTTTGCGCCAAGTTTTGCTAATTGATATATGGGATATTTTGAAGAATCATACATTTATAATGAACACTCTTGGTGTGACAAACTGATATCTTATAAACGCTGTATAGATGACTTACTATTGATTTGGAAGGGAGACACTGATGAAGCTATTGAGTTTGTTTCATATCTGAATAAGAACACATTTAATCTCATCTTTACAGCTAACCGCTCTAGATCCTCTATAGAATATTTACATCTGGTTCTATCGTTTAAAGGGAAATCCATAATGACCAAAACCCACTCCATCCTAAGGAACATTCTGACCAAACGCTGGCCCATCCTACAGGCAGATCCTTTCCTGAAGAAATACATCAAATCCAGACCCAGATAACCTTTAGGAGGGCCCAAACCCTAAAAAAGCCCCCAGTCGCCTACGAGATCAAGAGAAAACCAAATCCCACCCAATCACTCTGTTTCCTCGACTCCGTGGCAGCTATAGACGTGGGCACGATGGCTGTAAATGTCTGAATATCTTTTTGCGTATCTCCCAAGTCACAAGTAAGACCACCGGTGAACGGATCGAGATGAAACACTTCTTGAACTGCTCATCGACCTATGTCATTTATCTAATAGAATGTACATGCAGATTACAGAACATTGGTCGTACTACGATAACACTAAGGAGAAGAACCAGCAAACACCGGAATATAACCAATGGGTTCACCAAACACGGAGTCTCAAGACGTTTTCTGCAGGTTCACAATAAGGATCCTACAGAATTTATGATAACACCAATCAAACAAATTCCAGCTTCACATTCCAATCAGTTTCAAAAATTGAGACAAAAAGAAAGGTTCTGGATTTTTCAAATGCAAACAATTGAACCCTATGGTCTGAGCCAATCAGTAGAAAGTAAGAATTGTTATCAACTGTTCCCCTATAGTTTTCTTTTCATATTTTTTTATATATATTTTTCATTTAATTTACCTATTTTTTCCCCCTTTACTACTACCCTTCTTCATACCCACCATCCCCGCGTTACCTTTCATCATTCATACACATTTACCCCCAATTCCCATTGTCACAATTTTTCAATCTGCTTTATTTTTTCTTTGCCGTTATACACATTTTTTATTTCTTCCTTTTGTCTCTTTACACGTTCTTTATCATTTCTGTGAATAATATCCCTCTGCTCCCTCACATCATATTTACATCATACATCAGTTGTAGATTCATACAATACCTCAATCTTCTTTCACCAATTCAACTTATAAATGTTCTCACCCCATTGTTGTTCGCTTTCCCTCATCTACATTGTGCGTATTCAGCTTAGGGCTCTTTCACACCACCGTTTGGGATTCCGGTCAGGCTTTCCGTTCTAACATCTGTCGACAGGACTTTGTTTTCCGTCCAGCATAACGGCAACCAGACGGATCATAGACCATAGGCTTCTATTATGACGCTTCTGAATGCCTCTTAAAGGTGTCCGTTTTGATGTCCGTCCTAGGGATTCCGTTTCTTTCCGGAAAGCCTGAACGGAATCCCTAACGGTGATGTGAACGAGCCCTTATAGAGGCATGTTCTCCCTCTCCTGCAGCGCTCCGCTTGCTGGAGCGGTCATTCATAGTCTCCGCCCCCTCTATTCTTTATTTCTTTCGCCCACGCCGAGAAATCGTACCATCTGCATCACGGACTACAGGGTGTGCCATTTCTATGGATACACCTAAGTACAATGGGAATGGTTGGTGATATTAACTTCCTGTTTGTGGCACATTAGTATATGGGAGGGGGGAAACTTTTCAAGATGGATGGTGACCATGGCGGCCATTTTGAAGTCGGCCATTTTGGATCCAACTTTAGTTTTTTCAATGGGAAGAGGGTCATGTGACACATCAAACTTATTGAGAATTTCACAAGAAAAAGAATGGTGTGCTTGGTTTTAACGTAACTTTATTCTTTCATGAGTTATTATATAAAAAGTGTTCATAGTGCTGCCCATTGTGTTGGATTGTCAATGTAACCCTCTTCTCCCGCTCTTCACACACTGATAGCAACACCACAGAAGAGATGCTAGCACAGGCTTCCAGTATCTGCACATCTCGTATCTTCACAGCATAGACAATTGCCTTCAGATGACCCCAAAGATAAAAGTCTAAGGGGGTCAGATCGGGAGACCTTGGGGGCCATTCACCTGCTACATGATGACGTGTTTCCCTCTTTATGCACTGAAGCCGGCACCTTCCCTGAGTTTTTCCAGATGGTGACCACCACAAACTGATCAAAAGAGTCATATGTACCCAAAGTTAGCCCCAATCAAACCGTCACCTCATTCCGCAAAAAATGAGCACCTACCTACGAAAATCACCCCAAAAAATAAAAAAATATGGATTTCAGAAAATGAAGACAGAAAACATTTTCCAAAAAATGTTTTTATTGTGTAAAATAAAATAAAAAAACACGCATATTTGGTATCGCCGTGTCCGTAACGACCTGCTGTATAAAATGAGATTTAACAAGTTTGGTGAACACCGTAAAAAATAAAATAAAAAGGAAAAAGGTGCCAAAAAGGCCATTTTTTATCACCTAACACATGGTTCCTCAGCTCCGGTCCTCAGGGACCACCTGTCGCTCAGGGTTTCAGGATTTCCTTAGTATTCAGCAGGTGATATAATTACTGCATCAGGACTTACCTCAGCGCTTCATTCTGTGGGATCTTCTCCAATCCTGACCGGTAGGTGGCCCTGAGGACTGGAGTTGGGGACCACTGACCTAACATAACAAAAAGAGTAATACAAAACAACCAAAATGTCATATGTACCCAAAAATGGTACCAATCAAACCAACATCTCATCCCACAAAAAATGAGACACTACCTAACACAATTGTCCATTTAAAAAAAAAATATATATATATATATGGCTTTCAGAAAATGTAGACACAAGAACAAGATTTTTTTTTTCAAAAATGTGTTTATTATGTAAATCCAATATATATATATATATATATATATATATATATATATATATATAGTGACTGTTAAGGGGGCAGGGGCCACTATTAAAGGGGCAGCTGCTGTGGAGGTCACTGTTAAGGGAGTGGGGTACTGTGGAGGTTACTGTTAAAGGGGTTGTCTCATCTTGCCTAATGGGGGCATATCGCTAGGATATGCCCCCATTGTCTTATAGGTGCGGGTCCCACCGCTGGGACCCGCACCTATATCGAGAACGGGACCCCGAAAGCGAACGGGGGCGCACTGCGCATGCGCAGCCGCCTCCATTCGTTTTCAATGTGGCCGGCGAAGATAGCCGAGCGCTGGCTCGGCTATTTCCGTCGGCTCCATAGAAATGAATAGGAGCGGTGGCTGCGCAAGTGCAGTGCGCTCCCATTCATTTCTATGGGGAGCCGGCTTGGTGGTGGCCGGACCGGAGTCCTCCAGCCACCACCTTGCGGGGCCCCGTTCTCGATATAGGTGCGGGTCCCAACGGTGGGACCCGCACCTATAAGACAATGGGGGCATATCCTAGCGATATGCCCCCATTAGGCAAGATGAGACAACCCCTTTAAGAAAGTGGGGTACTGTTGCAGTCACTGTTAAAGGGACAGGTGCTGTGGAGGTCTCTGTCAAGGGGAAAGGGAATAGTGAAGGTCACAGATAAGGGGATGGTCCTGTATGGAGGTCAGTGTTAAGGGATAGGGTGCTGTGAGGTCACTGTTTAGGGGGTGGGCCCCTGAGGAGATAACTGTCAAGGGAACGGGTTACTGTAGCAGTCACTGTTAAAGGGAAGGGTGCTGTAGCAGTCTCTGTTAAGGGGGAAGGGAACAGTGGAGTTCACTGTTAAGGGGACGGGGTGCTGTAGAGGTCACTGTTATGAGGGATACTGTTGATATCTTTTAACAACACACAAACATTAACCCCTTCGCGACCAGCGCCGTACATGTACGGCGCTGGGGCGATGCGGGCACATGGCGCCCGCTCGCGGGTGCGGCGGGCCTCATGGCCGGCAAGTCTCTGCTGTTTCTAACAGCAGAGACTTGCCGCTACCTACTCCATCGGCGGCGTCTTCCGGGGTGACTAGATGCCGTGATCACACGTGATCACGGCATCTAGTTGCGTCTAAATCCGGAAGCGTTCGCTTCCGGGTGGTGTACAGACACCCCGTGTGGCCAATCGGGGTGTCTGTACACCATATGAAAACTGTAATCCTCGCTGGTGAGGATTACAGTTTTCAAACTGCAATTCTTATTCTGGCCACTAGATGGCAGGCCAGGATAAGAAATGAGCAATTCATGGTTTTCTGAGTCTATAAAACCCAGAATTGCTCATAAAGAAAAAAAAAAAAAAGCCACAATATATAAGCCCATATTTGAGCTTTCTAATAGTACAAAAAAAATTTAAAAAAAATGTTAAAAAATATATAAAAAATAAAAAAGATATAAAAGTTCAAATCACCCCCCTTTCCGTATAAGTAAAAAATAAATACCTAATTAACAATAAATATAGACATCATGGGTATCACCGTGACCGAAAACGCCCGTACTTTTAAAATATAAAAAAAAAATTCCAATACGGCGAATTGTGTGGCGGAAAAAAGCGTCCAAATGGCGATTTGCCGTTTTTTGTCGCTTTTTTTTTCTAAAAAAAATTAAATAAAAAGTGATCAAAAAGTCATACACACCCCAGAATGGTATCAATAAAAACTTCAGATCGTCCCGCAAAAAATGAGCCCCCATACAGCTCTGTACACATAAATACCAAAAAGTTATAGGGGTCAAGATTTGACAAGGAAAAAAAAAAAAAAAAAGGGGCAACTTTCTAATTAGTTTATCACTATGAAAACGCAGGAAAAACTATACATATTAGGTATTGCCGGATTCGTACTGACCAGTAGAATGAAAGTAATGGATCAGTTTTAATGCACATCGAACGCTGTAAATAAGAAACCCGTAGAACTGTAGCGGAATAGCGTTTTCTTTGCAATTTCACCCGGTTTGGAATTTTTTTCCCGCTTCCCACTGCACCGTATGCAATATTAAATGGTGGCGTTGGAAAGTACAACTTGTCCCGCAAAAAACAAGCCCTCATACAGCTATGTGAACAGAAAAATAAAAGAGTTATGGCTGTTTGAAGGCAGGGAGCGCAAAACGAAAATGCAGAACCGAAAAAAGCTCCGGGGGTGAAGGGGTTAAATGAACTAGATAAAATATACCCGTGCGAATATATAGATATTTCTATACTGCAGGAGTCACCCTAACAATGTATATATATACCTCAAGATACAATATTTTCAACATACAATGGTCTTCTCTGACCCAAGGTATATCAGGTGTTCGGGAAGGTTTTAGACTGGATCTCAGCTCTCTAGGACATACTGTTCCTGTGATATTCCCAAAAAATGACCTGCAACTAGCCAACTCTCCACATACACACAGGTTTAGTGCAGGTGTCCATAACAACCCAGCAATTTTTCTTCAGTGCTGTAGGTCAGCTTTAAAGATGCAGGGCTTTGTGGATGACACTGTTAAGGGGGCAGGGGCCACTATTAAAGGGACGGGTACTGTGGAGGTCACTGTTAAAGTGTTGTTCTCTGTGGATGCTACTGTTAAGAGGGCAGGCCGCTGTAGAGGTAACTGTTAAAGGGGCAGGCACTGTGGAGGTCATGGTTAAGGGGGCATGGGCAACTATTAAAGGGGCAGCTGCTGCGGAGGTCCCTGTTAAGGAAGCAAGGTATTATGAAGTCACTGTTAAGGGAGTGGGGTACTGTGAAAGTCACTGTTAAGGGAACAGGGTACTGCGGCAGTCACTGTTAAAGGGACGGATGCTGTGGAGGTCTCTGTTAAGGGGGCATGGAACAGTGGAGGACACAGATAAGGGGATTGTCCCCTATGGAGGTCAGTGTTAAAGGACGGAGTGCTGTAGAGGTCACTGTTAAGTCGGTGAGCCATTGTGGAGGTCACTGTCAAAGTGGTAGATGCTGTAAAACTCACTGTTAAAGTGGTGGGCTGCTTTGACGGTCAAAGTTAAGAGGATGGGCTGCTGTGGAGGTCCCATTTAAAGAAGACGGGGCACTGTGGGGGGTAGAGGTCACTGTTATGGGGGATACTGTCAATATCTTTTAACGACACACACAAACATTAAATGAAATATATCCGTGCGAAGCCGGGTCCTTCTGCTAGGTTATCTAAGAATTCCTTTAAGGATTCCATTACGATGGACTATGATCTGTGGTAGCGAAATCCATAACGGAATTCTTAGATAACCCCAACCTTGTTCCCGGACAAGAAACCACAACTTTGTTCAACACTAGTCGCAACGTTTTAGCTCATAGCTTGAAAAAAGACTCTGTGAATGAGCTGAAAACATTGTGACCACAGGAGGAATACAGTGTTTGAGAGTGCAGACATATATGTACATATAGTCATTTATCAAACTGGTGTAAAGTAGAACAGGCCGAGTCGCCCACAGCAACCAATCAGATCCCACCTTTCATTTTTCACAGCTCCTTTGGAAAATGAAAGGTAGAATCTGATTGGTTGCTACGGGCAACTCAGCCAATTCTACTTTACAGCAGTTTTGATAAATCTCCCCTCCGTGTACTTCTATGTGTACAGAGCATCGTGTGTCGTCACTGTACTAATGTGACCGGCACTGTACTCAGAAGAGAGCGCACACAACACTGTACTCAGAAGAGAGCGCGCACAACACTGTATTCAGAAGAGAGCGCACACAACACTGTACTGAAAAGCGAGCATACACATACTGTACTCAGAAGAGAGCGCACACAACACTGTATTCAGAAGAGAGCGCACACAACACTGTATTCAGAAGAGAGCACACATGTACTGTACTCAGAAGAGAGCGCACACAACACTGTACTCAGAAGCGAGCGCACACATACTGTACTTAGGAGAGAGCGCACACAACACTGTACTCAGAAGCGAGCGCACACGTACTGTACTCAGAAGAGAGCGCACACATACTGTACTTAGAAGAGAGCGCACACAACACTTTATTCAGAAGAGAGCGCACACAACACTGTATTCAGAAGAGAGCGCACATGCACTGCACTCAGAAGAGAGTGCACAAAACACTGTATTCAGAAGAGAGCGCACACGTACTGTACTAAGAGAGCACACACAACACTGTATTCAGGAGAGAGTGCACACGTACTGCACTCAGAAAAGAATGCACACAACACTGTATTCAGAAGACAGCGCACACGTACTGTACTAAGAGAGCACACACAACACTATACTCAGAAGAGACTGTACACATATACTGTACTCAGAAGAGAGCGTCAGTAATGAGATCTACACTCACCGGCCACTTTATTAGGTACATCATGCTAGTAACGGGTTGGACCCCCTTTTGCCTTCAGAACTGCCTCAATTCTTCGTGGCATAGATTCAACAAGGTGCTGGAAGCATTCCTCAGAGATTTTGGTCCATATTGACATGATGGCATCACACAGTTGCCGCAGATTTGTCTGCTGCACATCCATGATGCGAATCTCACGTTCCACCACATCCCAAAGATGCTCTATTGGATTGAGATCTGGTGACTGTGGAGGCCATTTGAGTACAGTGAACTCATTGTCATGTTCAAGAAACCAGTCTGAGATGATTCCAGCTTTATGACATGGCGCATTATCCTGCTGAAAGTAGCCATCAGATGTTGGGTACATTGTGGTCATAAAGGGATGGACATGGTCAGCAACAATACTCAGGTAGGCTGTGGCGTTGCAACGATGCTCAATTGGTACCAAGGGGCCTAAAGAGTGCCAAGAAAATATTCCCCACACCATGACACCACCACCACCAGCTTGAACCGTTGATACAAGGCAGGATGGATCCATGCTTTCATGTTGTTGACGCCAAATTCTGACCCTACCATCCGAATGTCGCAGCAGAAATCAAGACTCATCAGACCAGGCAACGTTTTTCCAATCTTCTACTGTCCAATTTCGATGAGCTTGTGCAAATTGTAGCCTCAGTTTCCTGTTCTTAGCTGAAAGGAGTGGCACCCGGTGTGGTCTTCTGCTGCTGTAGCCCATCTGCCTCAAAGTTCGACGTACTGTGCGTTCAGAGATGCTCTTCTGCCTACCTTGGTTGTAACGGGTGGCAATTTGAGTCACTGTTGCCTTTCTATCAGCTCGAACCAGTCTGCCCATTCTCCTCTGACCTCTGGCATCAACAAGGCATTTCCGCCCACAGAACTGCCGCTCACTGGATGTTTTTTCTTTTTCGGACCATTCTCTGTAAACCCTAGAGATGGTTGTGCGTGAAAATCCCAGTAGATCAGCAGTTTCTGAAATACTCAGACCAGCCCTTCTGGCACCAACAACCATGCCACGTTCAAAGGCACTCAAATCACCTTTCTTCCCCATACTGATGCTCGGTTTGAACTGCAGGAGATTGTCTTGACCATGTCTACATGCCTAAATGCACTGAGTTGCCGCCATGTGATTGGCTGATTAGAAATTAAGTGTTAACGAGCAGTTGGACAGGTGTACCTAATAAAGTGGCCGGTGAGTGTATATTCTGTGTATCGATCCATCGATCACCACAGTGCACAGTTATCAGCAGAAATATCTACTGCGTCTACAAATAATGGACTGTCTACTGAACGGAAAGTGAGGACTATTTCTGATTACAGGTGGTAGCATAGATGTGGCCGATAGCTGAGCTTTATAGCTCCCAACCGTCCCGGATCCAGCGGGACAGTCCCGGTTTTTCACCGCTGTCCTGGGCGGCTTACCATCAGCTGGGCCATGCAGGCAGCGTCCTACCTTTTCACTCACTGTGCTCTGTCCCAGTCAGCTGGTATTGGCCCCGCCTCCTCACATGAGCCAGGGAGCCAGTGCGGGAGCCTTGAAAGAGACTTGCAGAAGACGGGCCGAGGTCCCAGGAAAATAACGCGATGATTGCCTCCTTCTGCAGTCCTCATCACAGTGCTGACAAGGTGCCTCAGGTAGTTCCCTGTGTGGTGAACACTCAGTGAGATAAGTGTGGAATATTTTCCTGCCTTCCTCCCATCAGTGCAGCTGGTCCCAGTCTTGCTTGCTGCTGGCCTGTCTACAGTCTTCAAACACTAGTAAGGTCCAGTTATTTATTTATTTTTTACTTTCTCCTGTCCAGTTCAGTTGTTTATAGTTTAACCCCTTCAGGGGGCTTTAGCCAAATAGTCTCAGACACCTATACTCCCAGCAGAATGATGTTCGACATCATAATGCTGGGTGTATAGGTGCATGAGACTTAGGGCTCATGTACACAACCGGATTCCGGACCCATTTACGACCATAATTCTAGGTCCGCATCTGTTCTGCAGGACATCTACAGACCCATTCATTTCAAACCGGCTTCAAAAGATGCGGACCACAAAACATGGCCGCCTGAATCCATTCTTAGGCTTTCACACTGGCGGCACGGGCATCTGGCAGGCTGTTCCGGCGGGTGAACAGCCTACCGGATCCGTGCTGCCACTAGTGCAATCAGTATTCCCTGTACCTGTACCCCTATAGACACAATATGAGCTGTCACTGTTTTTTCTCTGCTGTTCCGGGCAGCTGCCTTATGATAAGCTGGACCATGCAGGCAGTGTTTTGCCCCACTCACTATGCGGTGCTGAGACAATGGATGGAGCGGACTGCATCGGTGAGCCTGCCCCATACACATTATCAAACAGCAGACACCTGGCTGTAATGATGATACAAACTCCGTCATTAAAGCCCCAGTCAGATGACCATAAGTTGTCCATGCCAGTACTTCAGACCACAATTTGCAGTTCTGCAATATGCGGGCAGCCACCGTGTGCACAGCATATCATGGATGCAGAGTCATTGGCTTGAATGGGTCCGCAGTCCGGAAGATACAGTGTGGAGGCAGGGAACAGAAACCCATGGAAGCACTGTGGAGTACTTTGGTGGGTTTTCTTTCTGTGCCTCTGTCCCACAAAAAAAGTAGTGCATGCACTACTTCTTTGCGATGCAGACCGTCGGATGCAGATAGCAGATCACATTCAAGTGAATGGGTCCGCGTCTCCAGATGGTGGCCACATGGATAGTGCCTGTGCTTGTCATCAGCTGTGGCACTATACTGGAAAGTTGGGAGGTATGATCACCTACTGCTCCTCCTGAGCAGAATATTCCTCCTCTTCGTCTTCAGCTCCATTGTCAGTCATCCATAACACAATGTGTGACCAGGAAACAACAATTCCTGCCCAGTAATCTGCTTGTGTACAAACTGAGCTGCCCAGCTGGCCAAGTTGCTGGCGGTGCAGTCCCTGCTGTACCACTTAGTGGATTCCATTGTCTTTAGGAATCTTATGACACTTACTCAACCTAATTTCTAAAAAATAAATAAATAAAAAAAATCCCCGCCGTGTATTGTCACATGGCTGAGAACGTGGACTGCTTTTCGTAATTCTCCCTGTGTGGCCACCATTGACACATGGAGCAGGGACAGTACATATCTTTCGTGGCTCACTGGGGCAATGTTTTTTTCTCTGCAGTGGTGACGCTGCATCACAGCAATGAGGCCTGGTTCTACTGACGCCTCCATATTTGTACCAGTCTGGTTCCCACAACAGGCACATGTCAGCCTCCACCACGTCCTCCTCAATGGACATCCCCCATCCCCAACACGAACAGGGCAGAATGTTCCTTCCACTCCCTCCCTCCTGTCCTATGTGTAAACTGCAGGGTTGTCACAGTGCCTTAGAACTGATGAGCCCAGATGCCACGGATCAGCCACTAATCTGCATCAAGCAAGCTTCCAGCTGGATGTCTCTCTGGACAACGTCTCCGAGACAATGCCAGGAACAGTGAGTGCGATGTGTTCGGGGGCACTGACGTACATTCCCTGCACTGCACACATGAGAGGTTTGGTGGTAAAAAGCAGGGGTGCACCGCCAATGAGGCGAGGTGAGGCGATCGCCTCAGGCAGCACCAGGAAGGGGCAAGAGGAGGGCAGCCAAAGGACCATGGGCAATGAGTACTTTCACTGTGGCAAAGCGGTTAGTGGGCATAGTTTTTAGTTTTCACCTCAGGCAGCAGAAAGGCTAGGTGCACCCCTGGTAAAAAGGGTTAGGGTATATCAGACCATGGCCGCTGCTTCTCCTGTACCTCCATCTGGTGAGCTTAACAGTCGGCTCTGCTACATCTGAATATGATAGCAGCGCACAATGCAGATCCTGATAAAAGAGCCAGCGGATGGTAAAGGGTTAGTAGCCCCGGCCATGATGTCCTGTCAGGCTCTGTCCACACTGGGTTTGCACCAGGAAATGCCCCCATGTGTACATTGCACGTGTCCATAGGTGGAGGCTGTTTTGTGTATGTGACGCTGGGACTTGGTGTCGGTGTAGTACAATTATTATGTAATGGGATTTACTGAGTACACACTGGTATACGGCGAGTCGGAGGTATGATGATGGTTTATATAGAGATAATCTGACCACACTTTCTCTTGTAGTTCTCCTCGGCCTCGTGGTGGATGTGACCTGTGGATCGTGGAGTATCCAGCCCATCCCCCAGTACCCGGCTGTCCGTGGATCTGTCACCCTCAGTCTGACTGTTATTAACGAGAAAATTATAAATGTCATCTGGTATAAAGGGAAGGACACATCTCCTCCTAATCAGATCCTGACGTATTTTGCTCCTACTTCCGCTACAATCAATAACGCTCTCCACAGTCCCAGGTTCTCGGCTTTCAGTAACGGATCATTACACATCACAGATCTTCTCCTCACAGATCAGGGGGAATATACAGTGAAAATACAGGCAGAGAAAACATCAATGGACTTACGTGTGACTCTGACCATCAACGGTGAGTACTGCTCTCCACCGCTCTGTATGTTACACGCTCACACCGTGCCTCACGTATGAGAACCGTGTCACACCACAGCCAATCAGAGTTCAGCTTCCATCTCCCAAACTGCACTGGAAATATGAAACATGGACTCTGATTGGCTGCTAGGGAAGCGTTCCCTGCGTTAGGCCTCAGAGAGGTTTTCATATTTTATATGACTTCTGTAGATCTTCTCAGCACATACCATGCCGACACGTGTCTACCATGGACACTGTACCCACCATTGCCGGTCTCTACATCAGCACTGGAGCTATTGAGATTCTAGAGCCTTTGAGACTTAGGTCACTGAGGACCAGAAACCTTCGGGACGCCCAGTGGCCTGCCAGAGACCAGGAGTGCTGAAGTGATAACGTCACAGTTATAGCCCTAATTCTTGCCTAGAATGGGGTAAAGTAGAACTGGTTTAGTCGCCCATAGCAACCAATCAGATCCCACCTTTCATTTTTCACAGCTCTTTTGGATAATGAAAGAAGGAATCTGATTGGTTGCTATGGGCAGCTCAGCCTGTTCTACTTTACCCCAGTTTGATAAATCTGCCCTTAAATGTCTGAGATTTCCCTTTCCTTTGAATGACTGGACTTATATTCAGTGGCATCATTAGTGAGGAGCGAGCGATGTGAGTTTAGGATGGTGCATCTGAAATTGCTTCACTCAAAACTTTGGATTAATACTGGTTCCGGACTTGGCTTTAGTTCCGACTGGAACCTCAGAACTGAAGCCAAGTTTAGATCCAAGTTTTAAAGTGGTTTTCCACTGTAAAGATCAAGTACTGAAGTTAATCAATGAAGCCATGCGCAACTTTGTGAATAACTGACGTTGCCTCATGAAAAGCCGTACATTCCAATACTGTACGGAGAGGGATCTCCATAAAGAATTAATCCGAAGTTTTATGTGACGCGACTTCAGATGTAGTTCCCTAAGCTCATCACTGGGCATCACCACAGATTCTGAGAACTGCTTGTGGAGTCGACCAACTTCTGCCCCTCTCAGGTCTTCCAGTCCAGGACAATTGGACTCCTCAGCTCTTCCGCAGTTTTGGGTTTTGCCTCATAAACCACAAGTTCTCGATGGGACTGAGGCCGGGAGTTGGGCAGCACCACATTACCTTATCTGGTATGATGAAACCACGGCGCTCAAAGATTGTCATGCAGATAAGGGCTCTTTCACATCACCGCCATCTATGCCTCTTTTGATGCAACCGATTATCTTATTCGCCTTGGCAGCAGCTGTCTGACACTGGTTTCTACAGCTTAGGGCTCTTTCACATCACCGTTAGGGATTCCGTTCAGGCTTTCCGTTATAACATCGTTATAACGGAAAGAAACAGAATCCCTACTACGGACATCAAAACGGACACCTTTAAGAGGCATTCCATTTTGATCCGTCATAATAGAAGCCTATGGGAAAGCTTAACGGATCCTGTTGATGGAATCCCTAACGGTGGTGTGAAAGAGCCCTAATTCATTCCTTCAGAAACAATGTACAAAAAGTGACTGGCCAACATTTTGGTCTATCCTAGACCTTGGTCACGGCCTTCATACAGAGATGGGTGGTGATAAGTTGTACAGAATACATCATCAAAAAGTACATTATCAAAAATTAATAATCACAACTGGTACGGCGATATAAAATCATTGAGATCCCAGGAGACCATGAAGAGTACGTGCAGATGAGACTAAAAATGAGCAGACCGGATGCCAAGGCGATATACTGTAGACAATCATAATGCAAACAGTGTCAAACTACCCCTATGTCAGATATATAGCAGCCAGGCCTGAAAGTCGGTGGTCAGTGAGAAGATACCTCAGGTGTAGCATTGGAGCACTTAAGTGATGGCTAGTGAGTGCTGGAGCGCTGCTCTCTTCTAACTGTCCACGGCATGCAGCGTCTCATGTAATCTCAGGGGGGAGCATGCGCAGACAGTACCGGACGGGGCAATGAAGTACTGGCGAGAGGAGAGCCCAAGTTGTGGCAGCGCTTGCGCTGTTAGAGAGGAATGCTAAGCAGCTGACGTGGGGGCATTCTAAAGATAATCACTAGATGTGTGAGGATAATGAGCGAGGTGTCTGTATCAAGAGCATAGATAATACAATCTATACACAGCATTAATGAACATGGAGGATCGGGTCCTGTATAGGGGAAAACTAAATCGGAAGTGAAAAAATAGAAATGAAATCATGAAACTGATGAAATACAAACAATATAAACGAGCAAAGACCATGGAACAATAGTCATAATAATGATGTTACAACCTGAAATCATTAGGCCAGTGGAGACGGTGGTAGTCCCAATAGCATCATGCAGAGTATTACTAACAAAACATACTACCTGAAAATGTAATATCACATTATAGCTGTATTATAAGGGTATTTTTAAGTAACTGATTGGTTCTCCCCTTTAATTCTGTTTAATACTTTGTATAATAGTTTCAATATGTACGTGTAGATGTGGAAAAACAGATGTTACTCAAAGGCACGGTGGCCTCAACGTCTACTACAACCTTAAAGGTTTAAGGTTTGTAGAGAGGCACTATACCAAGGCACTTACCGCCGGCCCGTGGCAAGTAGACAAGATGACCACTATATCGTGGTCTCTTGCGAGGCAAATATAACCGGAGGTTCATTTGTGTCATCCCATCAGAATCGCAAGTACAGATGTAGCAGGGATTGCACTCACTGGAATCGCGATTCCAGAAGCGCAATACAAGAAATAAAAGTGTAGTTACATGAAACCACCACCAGATGGCGCATGGAACTACAGTTTTAATGGTAAGACTTCAGCGCAGCTCCAATCTCCTGGAGGAAATCGGGGCTGCGCTGGTGTTTTAAAACCCACCCCCTACAGATTAAAACATTGGTGGCGCAGTGCGCCCTCCCCCCCCCCCCCGTTAGTGTTAAAACATTGGTGGCGCAGAGCGCCCTTCACCCAACCCCCCCAGTATTAAAACATTGGTGGCGCAGTGCACCCGCCCCCCCCCCCCATTAAAAAGCATTGGTGGCACAGTGCCCCAACTGCCCCAGTATAAGATACATTGCTGGCAGTGGGGATCGGAGCCCAGCAGCGTTATTGCTGGGCTCCGATCAGTTACCATGGCAACCGGACACCTCCGGTTACCATGGCAACTCCAGTATACAATACATTGGTGGCGCAGTGCGCCCGACACACCCCCCCCCCCCTCGGTTTAAAAACATTGGTGGCGCAGTGCGCCCTCCCCCCCAGTATAATAAACATTGGTGGCAGTGGCCACAGGCGGCCCCCCCTCTTTTCATTGGTGGTGCAGTGGGGACCTGACCGGAGCCCAGCGATTACACCTATTATTACCCTAACCCGATCAGTTATCATGGCAACCGGACGCTTAAATAAATAAATAAATTTTAAATAAATTTTAAAAATGGCGTGGGGTCCCCCCCTTTTTTCCTTCGCCAGCCAGATACAACCAGCAGCGGCAGCCTGGCACTACCAGGGTGGGAAGGGACACGGTTATTGGCCCTTCCCAGCCTAATGGTACCAGCCTGCAGCCGCCCCAGAGCCAGACACTCAATTTAGAAGGTCCGGTCCTGCGGGTACCCGGCTCTTCCCGACACCCGTGGTGGCGGTGGGTGCCGGGGTAATAGATGTTGGGGTTAGTGCTGGCCTGCCATACCGGCAAGCACTAAGCCCAGTATTAGTAATCAGGGCCGTCAGTAGATAGCCATAATTACTAAAACTGTAGTATTGTAAAAAAAAAATACACACACACAAGAATAAAACGGTGTCAAAAAAGGCATTTTTTGTCACCTTACATCACAAAAACTGTAATACAAAGCGATCAAAAAGGCGTATTCCCCCCCAAAATATTACCAATCTAACCGTCACCTCGTCCCGCAAAAAAGTAGCCCCTACCTGAGAAAATCGCCCAAATAATAAAAAAACTACAGCTCTCACACTGTGGAGACACTAAGAAATCTTTTTTTTTTTTTCAAACAGGATATTACTGTGTAAAACGCGAATAAATAAAAAAAAACGTACACATGTTGGGTATCTCCACGTCCGTAAAACCCTGCTCTACAAAAATCTCACATCACCTGACCCCTCAGCTAAAAGCAGTAAAAAAAATAAAATAAAAACCGTGTCAAAAAAGGCATTTTTTGTCACCTTACATCACAAAAAGTGTAATACAAAGCGATCAAAAAGGCGTATGCCCCCCTAAAATCCTTATCCTTATTCATCCCATCCTTCGGATCCGCAAAAAACGGATGACCTATGGATACATCCTTTCCGTTTTTTGCGGAAAAATGGAACGGATGTCCTGGAAAAACAGAGTTTTTTGCGGTCCAACGGATCCGCAAAAAACTGACCGTTTTCTAGGATGTGCACAAATACGGACGTGTGAATGTAGCCGAAGGCTTCACATGACCGTATGTGTTTTGCGGTCCGCAATGTTTTAACACTAATGGGGGGGGGGGGGGCGCACTGCGCCACCAATGTTTTAATCTGGAGGGGGTGGGTTTCTAAAACACCAGCGCGGCCCCGATTTCCTCAAGGAGATCGGAGCTGCGCTGAAGTCTACTGAAACTGTAGTTCCATGCCATCTGGTGGTGGTTACATGTAACTGCACTTTCATTTAATGAATGAAGCAATATCGCTCTGCGCTCACGCGATCCTGCTGTGAGCGCCAGAGCTGCTACATCTGTATCCCCATTGGGGACAAGGTGTACTGACCCAATTCAGTCAGTCATTCCGAATTGTTTTGAACACGGGTGCGCACAATAATTAAGGACAAAACACAGACTTATGATTCCAGTATTAAGTCCTTTGGCCGTGCTTCTGTGGCAAAATCATTACAGCCTCTGGCTTGTTTCTTTATTAACACACGTACTTATTCGATACAAAAAGGAAAGGGGGCGTAAGCATGCAAATAGCAAACAATATCATTCTTGATTGGATAGAAGTTGCATTCCATTCTACGTCACTAGCTTGAAAAAGTCATATTGATAAGAGTACGGGGGCCATCTTGGACTAGTTAAATATATACATATATTATACGCAAGCTTTATAAAAGTTACAAAGTATATAAATATAATATAAAAAGGTTCTTGATTATACACACATTCCTTTGTGACACACCGCACCGCAGCATCTTGGACACAAAACCAGGATATAGACATTCTATACAGCTGCATAAGCATTTACAAAGCTGAGATATATATATATATATTTGTATAGCATTAAATACATGTATATCCAAATGACATAACACTGTGAGGGGAAAATTCAGTATTTCGACCGGTCTACCTTCACACCTTCACAGTCCCCCCTAAAGACTGAATTTTTCCCTAATCTTTGATTTTCTAATTGTCAAGAGTGTCTAGACGGGCATGGGGGAAAAGGTAGTCTTCACCAAGGCTGAAACCCAACAGGTACCCCCCTGTTTACTTGGGCTTATCCTAATCATTTGACAGAAACCTATTTGTGGACCATTGGATTTCTAAAAAAACAAAAACTGTGTGTTGGACTAACAAGAAGTGTCTCTCTGTGGTCGTCTTCTCTTCGATCTTCTTGGATAATAACATAGTCTCTGGTGAAAAGTCAGTTGTCCATCACTTGATGCTTGTTATTATAAAGTTCAGTCTATGACCCCTCCTTATGTATGTGAAGGGGTTGCAGGTGTAGGTGTCAGTGTAGATGTTAGAGCCTCTTATCAGTGGGTGATAAACAGTCTGTTACCTTGACTGTGGGAGGAGCTTTGACACAAGGACCTCCCACCCTCACTGGTCTGCATCAGCTCTGCTGGTTAGGCACAGATTACCGTTAAGGTCCACCCCTGGACAGCTGTAGTACGAACAGCAAGGCCTTGTGCAGCATGGCTGACCCGTAGTCGAAGTTGTTTCTTGTTGGGTGACGGGTTACTGACAACTGTGTCTTACCATACCTTGTAGACTGGACGTAGCAGCTCCTGGACTTTCCCCGAGGTTGTTAGTCCCAGCTCTTGTAGCTGCACACAGGAAAGATGCACCGGAACAGTTCCACACAATCAAAAAGTCAACTCAAAAAAACTCAGTTCATGTTAGAATAAGCCGTTGCTGAGGTGGTTTCCTCTCCATCATTGATCAAATAAACAAATGTCCTTAGAACGTTTGTCGGTTCAACACTGTATGTAAATAACACTTACCAATGGGGGACCAAAGAGGTCTTCTGTCAAACCAAAATGGACTTTTATGAGACTCTAAATCTGGTCTAATTAAAGGATACTTCAAAACAAACTTTCATAATATTTTGACAAATAATCCTGCATATTTCAATACATTAATCAATAGCCATGCCCGGGTATCTTGTGTAATGTAAACCTTTTGAACCAAATAAAACACAACACCATTAATTTTTTATTAATAACCAACCTTCTTGAGATACTTAACGATGTTTGAAGTTTACTAAATGTGTGATATTGTGTATTTTGCACATTTTTGAGCAGTACCCAACTTTTCTGGATGTAGAAATGTTTGGACCTTTTTTTTTCCTTTGAATGAACAGAGTACTCGTAACTAGGAGATGTGCACAACGGCTGTCTTTGTATCTGTGACGTCAGCATTGTCCTCCTCCCTCCCCCCTTAGTCCACCCCTCTCAGTCGCACACTTCCCTCTTTGAGTCAGTCTTGTCTTGGTTGTCCATGAGGTCAGATCTCTGATGTTAGTACATTAGACATACAACAAGTCGACAAAAAGCAAACATAGAAACAAACAGATCTGACAATACAGACACAAAACATGAAGGGCCCATAAACGTTTTATTGCCTTGTTTTCAAAAATAAAATGTAGAGTTTGGTCAAAATATTTGGTACCAAGGAAAAATAAAAATCCCCAATGCGCATATAAAGAAAAACAAATGTAGTACATCATACACATTCCTCATTTTCTCTGCTGCATCCACGCACAGTCCACACACACGTACAACTTCAAGCTACATTCATTCACATTCCACTGAATGGGTCAACTCTCAGAGACACAGCTTTCCTGGATACGGATACACACAGAAAACCATCCTGTACGGAGGGGGGTAGAAAGAAACATTAAGTGAATCAAAAGAAACATTAAGTGAATCAATTGCCGGCACATAATACCATTGTCCTCGGTTGTTCACTCCTACAACACATTGTAAAACTATTGTCTCGACTCTTGGACATTTACAAGCTGCTAGAAAGAGAAAAAGGAAAGTTATTAATTTATAAAATTTCTGATTTCTAATTAGACAATATTAACTAATTACAGTTATATTTATATCCCTCATTTACTAAGTCGAGTACTCGTTGTGCTTCTACTTGCATCTATGTGCATTGTTTCCCACTTGTAGTCGTGTCATGGAGAATACCAGTAACTAAGATGGCCGCTGGGCGGGGACTGATGTTCCCTCAGTTAAGATGGCCACCTGGAAAGGAAGTTGCAGAAGTTAAGATGGCCACCGGAGTGGGAATGGGATTAGTTAAGATGGCTGCTGCAACGGAAATTGGGACGCGTAGGACGTGCCATCTTGTGTGATAACTGGATACAAGGAGGTGAGCCGCGGGCGTGGTTTTGGCACTGACGTTCTTTACAGGTCCACCCCTCTGAAGAGACTGCGGGGGCTAGTGATATGCAGGGGGATGTGTCTGCATCAGGAGCGCGGCAGGATCCTCCTGCGCCATCTTAGGGGCTGTGCTGGCGGCATGTAAAAGTAATCATTTGTCTTTTCATTATACCTTTCTGCCCAGACTAAATTCTTATATTTAATAATTTACCGCTGATGCTCACATTGTTTTTCATAACAGAATATAATGCTGTAAATTCAAGGCCGGTGTTCACTCCTTTTTGGCCTAATGCCACAGCAAACTTTCCCCATGTGAGTGATGATTTCTTCTATTCTCAAATTAACCCTTAATTTGGCCTCATCATCACAGTTGAGCAGATATCGCTCACAGTAAACTTGGCTGTGTGACCTTCATCTACTAGTCGGTTCTCTGGCAACATACAAGGTCAGATTTCTGATTCACACAGACATAACAAGTGGATTATCATAGTCAGAAATTCCAAAGGGGGGGCTGAAACTGCAAACTGCAGGAGACACAAAGCTGAACTAAAACTGAAATCCTTTTTTTTTTTTTCCCTTCAATTCACTTTCCACAGTCCATCTTTTTTTTTTTTCCCTGATTTGAAGCAGTTCTATAGAAGGCTCTCGCTACATCGATCACTTCACTGGGCTGTAATCTGCCTCCTGAAGGCATCCCAATTATCTTAAACAAGCTTTTCACATCCTTTACATATCTTTTTGCCTTCTTTGTTCCACCAGACTGACAGCATTCTGGGCACCAGTCGGGAGACTGTGCTGGGTTTTTGAACACTTGAAGCATATTTTACAGTGCCCTATTGGCGCGGCCGTTTTCGCCAACCTGAGTTAACCGTCCTCCGACTAGCCAATAAATCACTGGGGGAGGGGAAAGAGACCACACTACGATTTCCCCGGGGAGAGAGAAACACACTACGATGTCCCCAATTTACACGCCGAATCACGCGGCTAAACTTCAAACAACGCTTCGCCCGTGAGGGAGTTGCAACAATGGGCACGACGGTTATCACTCAGCGCACAACCTAACAACTAACTAACTGGTCTGAGACTCGGGTAACTTGTCGGTATACCCGAGGCTCACGCTCTGGATAACTTGTCGGTATATCCAGGCGTCAGCAAATCCCAGGCGCACACTCCGGGTAACTTGTCGGTATACCCAGGCGCCGCCCAAATCCCTAGTCTAGACGCACGCTCTAAGTAACTTGCCGGTATACCCAGGCGCCGCCTAGATGACTACTCTAAGTGTTTAGGCGCACGCTCTGGGTAACTTGTCCGTAACGTGTCGGAATACCCAGGCGCCACCTAAATCACTACTTCAACGTGTTCTCACAGATTCCGCTGCCAGTCTGGGTCCCTAACATGATCTGACTGAATCCCCACGTGACCTTTCCTGAGGGGCTGTAGGTTTCCGGGATCCCCGGCGGAGACCACCAGGCGTCTGGTCACATGACGTTTCACTCAGGCCCCACAAAACCTAAACCCCAGACTACCACTCCCCCCTCGAGCCACAGGTAAGTTATCACATACAGTGTATATATAACGTACCGTGGTCGGTTAGGGTGATCAGTCCCCTTCGGGAGGGAGTGGTGCCCGTGGCATCGGTCGAGGGTTGGGACACCGAGCGAGTCCTGGTGCTCCTTTCAGGGATCCCATCCTCGTCACCAACTGTTGAGGTGGACTTAAACCTGTCCTTTCTGGAATTCAGTCAGTCATTCCGAATTGTTTTGAACACGGGTGCGCACAATAATTAAGGACAAAACACAGACTTATGATTCCAGTATTAAGTCCTTTGGCCATGCTTCTGTGGCAAAATCATTACAGCCTCTGGCCTGTTTCTTTATTAACACACGTACTTATTCGATACAAAAAGGAAAGGGGGCGTAAGCATGCAAATAGCAAACAATATCATTCTTGATTGGATAGAAGTTGCATTCCATTCTACGTCACTAGCTTGAAAAAGTCATTTTGATAAGAGTACGGGGGCCATCTTGGAGTAGTTAAATATATACATATATTATACGCAAGCTTTATAAAAGTTACAAAGTATATAAATATAATATAAAAAGGTTCTTGATTATACACACATTCCTTTGTGACACACCGCACCGCAGTATCTTGGACACAATACCAGGATATAGACTCCTTTCTATACAGCTGCATAAGCATTTACAAAGCTGAGATATATATATATATTTGTATAGCATTAAATACATGTATATCCAAATGACATAACACTGTGAGGGGAAAATTCAGTATTTAGACCGGTCTACCTTCACAACCCTACTATTCCATCTATTATGATCAGTACAGGACTGTTTAAGGGGATTGGGCTAACTATCTATGATATTGTGACCCCACTATATCGCTATATTATAATAACTCGGGCTCCCCTGGTGACGTACATATGGATACCTGGATACCCTAACCCTGGGGGATTTCTCTCTCCTGGCAGATGGGAATTAATTTTATTAACATAATTTAACATCTATATGTGAGTTATCATTCTCAAACCTTATGAGCCCCACTCTATCCTGATTTTGAATAGATTTTTGCTTGGATTTAGGTTGTAGTAGACGTTGAGGCCACAGTGCCTTTGAGTAACATCTGTTGTTCCACATCTACACGTACATATTGATTTTACTATCTGGGATCTATTCCTGCTTCATTTGATGGTCCCCTGATGAACTAGTAAAGTTAGTAGGGAAACTCGTAGGGACTATAATATCCCCTATTTTCAATCATAGGGCTACTACTGGGTGATCACACCCGATTTCCACCTGACCACATCATTTAGTGGCTCGTGGGGTTGACTATAAATCTATGTGGAACATGAGTACGGTTTTGAATTGTTCACATTGTATGTGTTTGGTTTTTAGCACCATTCAGTAGTCAGACCAGGATATACTTGATATTCATGGTTTGTAACTAGTATTGTGATCAATGGCTGTCTAAGTGTACAACTGATGCCTGACCTTGGTAACCTGACGTTTGGACTAACGCATGACTCCCAATACGGTGGTGGGTTCCTTTCCTGTGTCGGGGACACAACAGGGTATCCAGGAGGTTCCCGATACGGGATCGCCCCTATCGGGGCGGGTGTTCCGTTAATAAGCAGGGCATTATAGCTTGCTAGGAACAACATCAGGGAGCAGAATTTTCTGTGAGGATAACATCAATATTATCAATCTTATCACCCCACCCTCTCCCTGCCTAGTCACTCCCACCCGCACCTTACTAGGAACCATAATATTGACTGGATGACTAACTGCCTGACGTTTGGTGACACTGTGGTGGTTGGTTTTACTCTATATACTGTATATATATATTTTTTTTTTTTTTTTCCCTCTCTATTCCAATCAACTTTTTAATCAAAGTATGTTCTTCATCAGAACAATGTCTGTAACAATCCATTTCACCAGTATTTCATAAGGAAATCGCAACGCCCTGCCCCCCCCCAGGGCCTTATCGTGTACCAGGTTTAGTAGAATGCAGAGTGGTGTGGTGCGGCCTACATGTGTCACGGTGCTCCTACCTGGATACAGCGAGACCCCAGGCTTAGGCTCCAAAGCAAATATAGTGGGATAGTTGAGTTAGAGGATGAAGAATAACTTGAGTCCAGATCTTGGTAAACTTTATCAGCAGCTTTACTTGGGAAACCTTGATTCCAGACAATATTCAGACTTCCTCTTGGTTCCAGAAGGCTTTAGCATAAACTGGCAGGCAAACTTGCTAACTGTGCTTTCTCTCTCTGCTGGGCTGACAGGCACACTTAATAACTCTGCTTTCTTTCTCTCTGCTGTGCTTAACTCTTCTTGGGTCTGGTTACTGGACTTTCGGTCGGTTCTGGTATCCTTGGATTGTAGTGCCTTCAGCTACTTTCCCCCTCCTGACACTCAGTAAAGTAAATTAGCATGGAGTCCGGGTGCTCTACAAGCTCCAACCGAAGAACAATGTTCCATATATCTGATTCCATGGCAAACATAGCTTTCCCTGCACTGGCTGTTATAGGCACGTCTGGCTGTGACTGGGCCCAGGCTTACACTTCACTGTCTAGCCTAGACTAGAACTGGAATAAACTAGCACTGCTGCTCCTCCCTTCTGGTAGGAAGACTGGCCCACTTCTGCCCAAACCGGAGAGAATGGAGAGTTCCATTCTATGTGAGTATCTGTTTCTCTCTCTCTGCCATCTACGCTGCCACCTGCAGGTGAACCAGGCACATTACATAATAGTAATATCAATGCACACTTGTGAAGGACCTGGAAATAAATACACAGATGACACTGGTATTGACAATAAAAGACAGTAGCAGAGAGAAAGAATAGTAACGCCACTCCGAGGTATTACAAAATGCACTATAATCAACATGTACAACATTTGTCCCCGTCCTACCCTGAATAAGGGACAGAATTAACCCCTGTTATTCCACAGATGTATTACTCAGCAGCTGCAGGTCCTGATTGTTACAGTTGTTTTTCTCTATTCCTCTGTTACACCTACTAGTAAATCATTTGCTGTGCAGAAATATCACTTCTTGTGTTATACTGATATTTCTTGAACACTACTGTAGATGCTTTCTGGTCTGTTAG